>BQNB010038854.1:0-48466 GCA_026074375.1 Tanacetum coccineum | reverse complement strand
CAGTATTAACTTAGTACTGCCAGAACTAACTAATACTACCAGACTTAACTGTTATACTACCAGTATTAAGTCTTTTACAATCTATTTCCCAACACAAGATGACAACCAAACCCAACCTCCACCACCTTAATCTCTAAGTAGAGGGATGCTTGTTCAAGAGATCAATCATCTTCAAGATCTCTCTAATCTTTTAGAAATGCACCTTCAAAACCATATCACGAATCCTTTACCACCAACACCATTAACACCACCCATGCCTTATACCATCACTTTGGACTTGTTGGTTATTGTCCTTGTTGTCGTTACAACCAAACTCAATTCATATCCTTGAGAGAAGATCTAACTTGGATCGAGTTTCTCCTAACCCGTCCACATCCACCACTCTAAATTCCTTGAAATTATCCAACAACAACAACTTTCGCATCAACTTCACCACCACCTAATCCTTCCGTACCACTAACATTTTCACCGTAAACTAAGCATGTTATATGTTTAGTCTCCTTATTTTAAATAAAAACTCACCACCCTCTTGTTAAGCAAATCATATGGCACTCTGTACCACTTAGGATATTTTTAGTTTTTATTTTTTTATTTTATGTATGTTGTATTATCATGTTTTAAGCATGATCCTTATTTTCTTATGAATGAAGTTTTAAGTTTATGGCACTGTTATAACTAGTTGAGTTATATTGTTGTGTTAAATGGTTGGCATATATATATATATATTGTCATAGTTGTTAAAAATAGTGCATATTTATTTTGGCTTATCATTTTTTAGCCATGTTTCTATATTTTTCGTGACGTTGCGCATTGTTAGAAATATATATTGCACTCGTATTCTAACTCGTTCTTGTAGCAAGTCACCATAGCTCGATTCTTTGGTGCTCTTGAAGGAGGGGGAGCACACATCAAGGGGAGCGTTTATTCTATCGATTTTATGATTTCGAATCGACGAAGCCTTTTTGATTCTACAAAAAGGGGGAGAAATAGAATAAAACTCACTAAAAACTTGTTTAAATATATTTTTACATATAATGAGTTTAGATTTTGTAATCATCAAAAAAGGGGAGTTTGTTAATACAAATAATGGCTAAAAACGTTATTTATATTTTTCAACTTCTCTACATTTTGATAATCACAAAATGTAAAAACATTCTACGTAAAACTAAACGTAAACAAGTTATTAGTCGTAAATTTCCATTTCGACGTAAATCACTCAAGATATGTATAAACAAATGATTAATTTGTTAAATGATCAAAGCTATATAGTTTTGTCCAAAACATTACATTTTTATAAATGTAACAAAACCATTTTACAAAAATATATTAGACAAAATATTTTTGTAATTAAAAGAAATGTTTTATTCTAATAAATATTTAAAATCAGATTTTCCCACCAAAATCAGAAAATCCTGCCTTAGAAAACATTTTCCCATTTAAGGACAAAAATGAGAGCGTCCTACAAGGGGCGGCCCCCTGATAGGTACCCACGGCCCCCTAATTGATAAAGGGTCCGCCTTTGTTAGCTAAGGGGGCGTCGGGCATTTGTGGCTCCTAGCTTTGCCTATAACTAGTGGATAGTTCCCTCAAATTTTTTCACCTTTTGCACACCTATTCTTTCTGTTTTAAATTAGCAAACATATTTCCAATCCTTTGATCATTTAATTTGTATAAATATATGTTTCCAAGTGATCTAAGCTTACCTCTCCAAGTGCAAGAGAAGAATACTCATAATCGCTAAGATACGAAGTATTGTAGTATAGTGTGTGGTTACGTAACGTTGTTACAATCTTGTTGTATTTTGTACATCAACCAAATCACTTATATTCGTTTGTATTAGTTAGATTGGGTAGATCATGTAAGTATTTGGGTGAGAAAATACATGTGTGAGCGGTTAGTATTTTAGGCCTTAAAATACAAGTGTAAGTGATAGATCGGTTGTAGCTAAGATTAGAACTCGACATTTGGCTTAGTGTCAAAAATCGATGTAAGCTACTTGTGTATGATTTTCTCAGCCTAAAGGGAGCTTGTTGACATAGTGAAGAGAACTCTCGAATAGGATACTCGGGGAGTGGAGTAGGGTGAAGAGGAGCTTCGTTACCGAACCACTATAAATCTTCGTGTTGTGGTTTGATCTTTCTAACTCTATTCTTTTGTCTCGTAATTAATATTTCGTAGATAATATTATTTGTTTGCTTATATAGATTGTTCATATTGTGTGCATATTGATATCACTTAAACTTGAATCTACGCTTATATATGTAAACATTAATTAAATTTTAAAAACAGTAAACTATTCAACCCTCCTTCTAGTTTCCACAATTTTCCAAGACATACATACAACATGCGGATTTGTAAAGAATACATTATCAATAACAGTTTTTCTGGTATAGACTCAGATATGGATTGTCATTAAAAACCGAATTGTTGATGCAATATCTTATTCTTAAGCAGCTTATCCGCGCGTAGGGCATCTCGTTTGATGTTCTAGACGTTGATAAGCTGCTCAAGAATCGGTATACATCATGAAGCGGTAAATTGTTACAATAAGATGTATGTTGAAAAAAATATACTTGAGGTTCATGTCACACCCCGACAATGGCGGAAACTCGGGAGCGTAACATAATGATCAATCATAACACAAGATACAATATAGAGAAAACTACAATGCATAAACTTCAAGTGTTACGAAGACCATCAACCTCGAACAACCTCGAGTGATGTCCTAAATCACAATCAAATCCATAAACTCTTACAATTCCAAATACCCACACACGAGTCCAAATCCAAACTTAAACCGAAACTAAGAACCAAACAAAATAAATAAAGCAAGACTTCAAATGAAAATCCACACGGGATACTTCTAAGTCTGCTATCACATACCACCAAATTAGTCATCTTTCACTTCACCTAAAAATGATATTCAAAAACGTCAACAATAATGTTGGTGAGCTCGTAGGCTTGACCTTAAACCCAAAAGCTGTGCCAATATCTCAAAATAGTGGAAAATAGTGTGCAAACAACCCATGACTTAGCATCCTCACTAATCATGTAACACGAGCTAGCAATCCCGCTAGTTGATCACCTTGCCCTAGCATCCCTGCTAGTCAGGTAGCAAAATATGTCACTTACGTACCTAAAGGGCCTACCAGCTGGAGCACTAGATTAGGGCAGGACCTCACACATACTAGGGTAGGCGTACCCAACCGATCCAATAACCACACAAATACTGGGATATGAGTACCCCTCTGATCCAAACAATCATGCAACACATAATATTTACATAGCAGTCATAAGCACTTATCTTGTCCAAAAAACAAACCACATTTCACATAGTTCAATTCAAAACAATTCAAAAAACATTTGAGTGTCATTTTCCCCCAACTGAAAAACACTAGAAAAATAGAGCTACAAGAACTCACCTCAAGCTAGTCTTAAGCAACCAAATCTCAATCACACAAGCAAATGCAACGACGTCCGCACACGACCTAGTCCATTTAATGTCTCATTTTAATCATTCATTTTCCAAAACAGTCTTCACGTTTGATGCATAGAGGCTAGATATGTTGTACAATTACCCATAACAATCTAGTGGTGTGATGATTGACGTCTCATACCAAAATATGTTATCAATCCGATATCTCAATGATACATACTTATACTATTTTTTAACAGTCTTCACATTGATGCTATAAAGGATAGATGCGTTGTACTATTACCCTACAATCTAGTGAGTTTGATGGTTGACGTCTCATACCAAAAATTATGTTATCATCCGGTTATTCAATGATACATACTTATACTACTTTAAAGAAAAATAGCTAAGTAATGATAAGTAAATATTAATAATAATTAATTTTAAATATATCTCGATAAGTTCATCTTAGGTACTATTATTTACCTTAAAATAATATAACTATGGTTGAAAAAATGACATCTTAGCGTTTTTTTTTTAACCTTATAAAAAACTAAAAAATAAAACTTTTTAGAGAAGTTTTGATGAAAAATTATATTTTTCGTCTTTTAGTGAATTTATTAAATTAATGAAATAATAAAAAAAAATTTATGATTTTTTAAAATCAAAACTCATGTTTTTAAGTAAAATTCTAAGTATAGACTTTTTACAATAAATTTCGGCATGACCGTACGTTTATAAAACAATTTTCAAGGTTTAAAACATTTTTCAACTTTCGACACTTTTCGACCAAATTCCAAAATCTCATCTTTAACGTTATACTACAACGTTTTTTCCCAAAATAACGTTCAATATCAATTCTTAATACATTTACACTTTAGAAATCAAGTCAAATACTTTAAAATGATATATATACGCTTATTGGGCTTTAAGGCCCAATAAGGGTCCATTAAAAAATTTATACGTCCAAAATACGATCCAAGCCCAAAACTAAGGTCGATTTATATACATAAGTTCATACTAATAAGTAGAAAATAATCCGCCACGGCTTAAATTGGCTTATTGGGCCGTGAGTCCATAAGCTCCAAAATACTTATATTAAGCTTGAAAATAAGTTAATAAGCTACGTATCGCATTTGGTTATCACCATAAGCCACAAAAAGTGTCCACGAGTATACGCCATACCACGAAAATATTCAAGATCACTTCCCTTGTGATTTTAAAAGGTGACGTGAGCATATAAACTCAAAATAAGCCACAAAAAGCCCACAAAATAAGCTATACAAGCTATTATATAAAATAATCTATCTAGCAATATATGTTTCTTAACCATCACGAACATAATATCAAAACTAACAAAAGCCTATCCTTGTTTCTTTTTATTCGAACCCCAAACGCACCCTTTTAGTCATTTCTTTTCCAAAAATTGATTTTTATGACGATCAACTTGTACAACTAACATCTATGCATCAATATAAACCCAAAAGGACAAACGAAATTTAAATTTGGAAACTTACAAGTAAATCTTCAAAAATGTAGATTTCGACACGAACCGGACAACCCAAACGTTGTTTAAATAAATACCCAAATACTCGTATCAACCCGGAATATCACGTTCTTGATCAAAGTTGAAAAATCTTTGGTGGTTTGTGGTGGTTAGTGGCGGACGAACACACACACACATACAAGTGTGTGTTTTTTTTTGAAACTAAAATGGGAGAATGAATGGGAATGTTGGTTGTAACATGGAATATATGTGTACAATTGCTAGACAAATGAGCTAAAATCATGCCTCCTTTTCCCCTCTTGGACTCTATCCCACGGCAAGGATCCTAGGGGGTCTCGGGTCCTTCTTTTCATGTCGGGATCACTTAAAAGCTCATAAAACTCAATCGTAAAATACTCCCCAAAGTTACTTAGCATTTTTATTCACTTTAAAAATATGTTTCCATTAACCTAGAGTATTTACACGATATATTTACACTTTAAACCTTTCAAAACTCATTTGGACATTAACGGACGTGTCAGGACTCGTTTTTTGGCATTTCTCAAAATTCACGGGTCAACCACCCGAAATGCAAACAACATAATAATAACCTCTAAAAAGGACTATTAATCACAATAAACCATAAATTGCCACAATTCTGAACAAAATCACCACCGTCAACACTGTACAAAATTTGAATAAACTGACAAACGTCAAATAGTCAAAGGACTAAAAATGAAATATTCAGAACACAAAAAGGGGCAAAGGTTACATTCTACCGCCTTAAAAGAATTTTGACCCCAAAATTCAACTACTAACATCACTAAACAAATGCGGATACTTCAGTTTCATCTGATCCTCATGTTGCCACGTGAATTCAGGTCCACGTTTTGAATTCCACTTAACCTTGACGATGGCAATTCTACTCCGCTTCAACTTCTTAAACTCTCTTTCTAAAATTTCCATAGGCTCTTCTATAAAATTTAACTTGGCATCAACTTGGATCTCATCCAAGGGCACTTGCAGTGTTGGATCAGCCAAACACTTCTTAAGGTTCAACACGTGGAACGTGTCATGAATACCATTGTTGATCCAACTTGAATAGATCTTGCTTTAGCTTGTAAAAAGCTTTGTTATATTGAATAAATTCAAGACAACTATGGTAGAAACTTTGATTATGAATATCAAAGACTATGCAGAATCTAGTCAATGATACTAAGAAGAATTCTAATAAAACAGTACCAAAATCAATAACAAGATAGATTACCAAACTTTCAGCCTCAATATAAAACGAACACTCTTAAAAGTGTCAGGGTTTACAAAACCTTGAAGCTATGAATATCAATGATGTACATCAAACATTTTTCCCTAGGACCTCCTTTTATACACCAAGGAGTCCTACAAGGCTTACAATACTTTCCTAACTTATCAAGATCTTTTCTATAAACAAATGTAATCTCTTAAACAAATAAGTTATACATATCTTCTTTACAAATAACTAATACTTATCTTTGTAAGTATTCTTGTTCTCCAATCAATCTTTGATCTCATCTTTGTCAGCATATTCCTTCCAGCAGTTGTAATCACTCAGGAGTTGTAACTGAGCACAAGCAGCATTAACTACTTAGAAGTTTACTCTAGCAGTACTAACATATACTAGCAGTACTAACTTTTGTACTAGTAGTAGTAACTACTTAGTATATTTTTAGTCTTCATCTCTGAGCAATCTTAACTTTTACTAGCAACAGTAAATTTATACTAACAGTACTAATGATACTAACAATAGTAACTAGCAGTAGTAACTTTTATACTACTAGTACTAACTACTTAGCATAATTTTCATTAGTATTATTAGCAGCACTAAGTTATGCTTGACAACACTAATCTATACTTGAGCAGTAGCAATTCTAAGATTCATCTTGAAGTCTTTTAAACCTAACAATCCTCCCCTAAACTTGATGTTCATCATTTGAATCTTCCACTTTCATTAAAAGTCTTCACCATCACCAGGAGGATGCATTCAAACACTTCATTGACCCTTTTCTTGCTTTTTCATGAGCTTGAGTAGTTAATAACACATCTCATTCCAACGATCAAAGAATATCTTGAAGTCTTTTAAACCTAACACATTATGTTAGCAGAACGCTCAACGAGGCTAAAAGGAATTATGCCCCATTGGAAAAGCTAGCCTTGTCATTGCTACACATGTCACGGAGACAGCGCAGGTACATCGAAGCCTATCCGATCAAGGTTATAACTGATCAACCCATCAAGTAGATACTCAGCAAAGCACGAGCATCAGGAAAGTTGGCAAAATACTCTGTGGAGTTGGGAACATACAACATAACCTACGAACCAAGGAATGCCATCAAAGGGCAGGTACTGGCAGACTTCCTGTCGGAGGCACCAGTAGGAACTCAAGCGGAGGTCTTTTTTCATGTGTCGGCCAAAAGGAAGGAGGAAGATGATACATAAACACGGACCCTCTTCACAGACGGAGCATCAAATAGCAAGGTTTCTAGGGCTGGGTTAGTTCTTATCAGTCTCAATGGCATGAAGTTTACGTATGCCCTTCGTCTGAACTTTACCAACAAAAATAATAAGGTAGAGTACAAGGCCCTACTGGCAGGGCTTCGGATGGCCGCAAGAATGAATGTGCAAGACCTTGATGTCAAAGTAGATTTGAAGTTGGTCGTAAGTCAAATTAATGGGAGCTATACGGCGAACAACATTAGCATGATCAAATATATCACTACGGCAATGTATTGCTGATTTTAAAAAATACACAATCCAGAATATTCCCCGAAACTTAAACCAAAAAGCTGACATCCTGAGTAAACTAGCTACCGTTGCAGTTGACCATCTCACAAAGGAGGTATTGGTAGAAGTGTTTTCTGAGCGATCGACGAACCGAAAGGAGGTTAATGCGATTGTGGAAGAGGAGGACAACTAGATGACCCCCATCATCAGGTGCCTAAAGGATGAAGTATGGCCGAAGGACAAGACCGAGGCAAAAACCTTAAGAATGAAGATCAATCAGTACGTCCTCGGAGAAGGTGTACTCTTCAAAAAAGGTTATCTAGTACCTATGCTAAGATGTGTGGGCCCTCTACAGGCTAATGCATTCAGGACCAAGATTGATGGTAGCAAAAGCTATAAGATAAGGGTATTACTGGCCAACTATGCATAGAGATGCTAGAAATGAAATTCATGCTCCGGTGCCAAAGCTTTCGAAGATACTAATGACGCCAATCATGGCTTTGTGGCCGTTCTATCAATAGGGAATGGACATCCTGGTCCTCTGCCTCAATCCGCTAGAGGGTGAAGTTTGTCATAGTGGCCATCGACTACTTTACAAAATTGATCGAGGCTAAACCGTTAGTAAGGATAACCAGAAAGGAGGTCAAAAAGTTTGTATGGGACAACATTGTGTGCCAGTTCAGACTCCTTCGAGTCATAGTCACAGATAACAAAACTCAATTTGTCAATGATCCGTTCACAAGCTGGTGCGAAAAGTTAACATTCAGCAAATGAACACTATTGTAGCTCATCCCCAAGTAAATGGTCTGGTAGAAAGAGCTAACAAAAGTCTGATGGAAGGTATAAAAATAAGGTTAGGAAGGGACAGAGCAGGGTGAGTCGATGAGCTACCAAATGTACTTTAGGCCCATCAACTTCTCTCAAACAAAGCAATGAAAAGACACCCTTTAGCCTCACATATAGAAGCGAAGTTGTGATACTGGCGGAGATCGAGATGCTTATCCACAGAATAAATGATATCAACGATTTTCCTTTTAAGTTAAACTCAACCAAATCATTGATGTGGCTCATTCACTTGGATATGATGTTAGAGGAACGTAAAAAAACTCTAAACAAAATTATCAAAGGAATCGGGATTCACATGTTGACAAATGAATATTTTGTCAATAAATAGTTGTGGTACGAGAAAAAGAAGAAAACGCATATGGATAAAGGACCTTTGCCTTAAACACAATGTGCATTTTCTTGGGATTCAAGAATAAAAAATGACTCGTCTTGAGCTATTTCGAATTAAATTTTAAGGGGGAAACTATGCTTTCGATTATGCTTGTATTATGGCCCTCGTGTCCACAGGTTGTCTTATTTCTATTATGGACCCCAATAGATCTCAAAGAATTCTAATTTGTGTGGACAACTCGTTAATATTATCAAAGGGAATGGAAGAATGTAGTGGGAAGACTGTTTCATGGTGAATATTTAAGGCCCACAAGATCATGTTTCTAAACTTCCTTATGGTAATAGACCTTACAGACTCAATGCATCCACCATAATGGCTCCTATATTATGTTTGACACGATGAATGCTGTCAGAACCGCACAGAAAGGTTTGGTACTACTTTGAATAGTATGAAGCTGATCATTTAACTCTTTTCCATTGATTCCACGGTTTAGGGTCGATCTCAATAGTGGTCGCTCTTAAACGTGGAGAATAAAGCAATTACTAATCTAGTAAACTTGATCGCTTCCTTATTTCGGAAGATGTGATTATTCGGCTCCCAGATGTTCGGATTACTGCTCTCGATAGGTTGTGGTCTGATCATAACCCTATCCTTCTTCATATTGACAAAACTGATTTTGGTCCCACTCCCGTACAAACCTGTAAAACTCATGGCTCAAATAGATGGTTTTTATAACCTCATTAAAAAGGAATGGTAATAGCTTGATTCTAAACTCAAATGTCATGAAAGTTTCGCCGCCTCAAGGAAAAGATCAAATAAAGACGCAACACATCAAGACGTTAGAAATAAACAGAAAAACAGTGCTCTTGAGGAAATTTAATTCAATTGAGAAAAGGATTGATGAGGGATCCGCATATGCCTTCCGACAATGATCACCGCCTCATCCTTCTTCAAGAAATTGAAAGAACGATAAGTTTGGTTTCCAATTGATATTTATTCAAAATCTCATGTCAAATGAGATAAGAAGGGGATAAAATTCCAAATTCTTCCATGGCTCATCAACCAAAAAAAGGCGGAATTAAGAAGATCAATGGGATTATGGTTTAAGAAATTAGGGATCACGAATCCTTGTTTGATCAAGGATTGCCTCCTTCAATTCTATAAAAGGAAATTCCAAGCTCAAGATTCACAGTTAATGTTCTCTAACCTTCCTCATTCCTCCATTCCCTTTAATTGCATGGATACGAGAAACTCTTGAAAGACATTTTACCCTTGAGGAAATTAAGGAAGCCTTTGGGATTGTGGAATTAGTAAAGCTCCGCCCGAAAGGTTACTCTTTTGCGTTTTGTGAAGAAGTATTAGGCACTATTCAAAGGATCTATATGATTTGTTAACTTATATTTGCTTCTTGTGTTATGCCTAATTGTGGCTATATTCTTTGTTTTTCACCCATAACCCAAAAGTCAACAACCCTACCTTAATCACTGCCATTTCGCCCTATTTCCGCTAAGTGGTATAACACTATAATAAACATTTGCTATGATTAAAGCAAACCGTTTTATCTAAGTGATTGACAATATTGTTAGCAAGGAACATCCGTTTATTGATGGTTTTTCAAATTCTTGATGGCCCATTATTCTAAGCGAAATCATTGAGTGGTAAAAAAACAAAAAAAGAAGCTACCCTCTAATTTTAAGGTGGACCTTTGAAAAGGCATTTGATTCCATAAGCTTGTAATTAAACTTGATTCACATTCTCGACAGTTTTGGATTTGGTAATAAATGGTGCTCTTGTATTAAAGCTTGTCTCAAATTCTTCGAGAGCATCTATTCTTATTAATGGTAGCCCTGCGTCTGAGTTTTCCATAAAGCGTGGTCTAGCAGGAGAACCTCTATCATCCTTTCCTTTCATCATGGTTATGGAAGGTCTCCATTAATGCTTTTGAGGAAGCATGGGAAATGTTTGATTACGGTGTTAGATATTAAGAATTCCACTATCAATGTTTTCCCATCTTTTCTATGCAATGATGTGATCATTACAACGATATGAAAGCTAAAGACAATAGATAATAACAATCGCGGTCTCCCATGTTTCTATCTAGCCTCGGTCCTCAGATTAATATTCACAAGTCTAATATTTATGTGTAATGGGTTAATAAAGTATAAGTTTAAGTATGGCTAGCAATGCTGGTTGTAATGAGTGAATATCCCTTCATTACCTTGGTCTCCCCATTGTTCCAATATATGTCATTGCAAGCTGGAAGACGCTTGTTGACATTTTTCATATAGGCTTTCCTCGTTGGAAAGCAAATCTCTGTCGATGGGGGTCGTTTGACTCTTAAAAGTCCTGTGCTTGGTAGTCTTGGTATCAACTAGCTATCGATTTTCAGAGCACCCGAATCGATCCAATCAAGACCTGGAAGAATTCGGGCTAAATTTTTTTAGGGTGGTAATAAAGATGAAAACAAAATGGCTTGGGTCAAATGGCCTATTATTCTTAGAATCTTTCGATAAATGAGGGTTAAACATTGGCATTCTAAAGCTTTCCACCTTGCTCATCTTCAATAATGGATTGGAGGTTGCTTGTCTTCCCAAACTGCCCTTTGGTTCAGTCAACAAAGCTTATCATGGTCAAAAGAAGTTTCGATACAAATGGTTGTAGCTTCAAGGCATTTGGGCTAACATTGTTTGTGAACCGTCCATTTTTCTCCACTCTAAGGTATTATCTTATATACCACTTTTCGTTTAAAGCAGGTTGATGGCACTCGTATTCGATTTTGAAAAGATATTGGGTAGGCGTGACTCCTCATTTTACCAAGGGTTACAATCGGCTCTATCATCTGATCAGAAAAGATTGTCTATCAATACCGTATTAATAATAGGCAATGGTCTTGGAATTGGTCCTTCGGACCAATCTTGGTGTTAAGAAATCTTGATTGCTTGCCCAGGTAAGAGACATGTTAAATAGAATCGTCAACTAAATATTGATTCAATGAAGATACTTGTACATGGAGTCTTGGTCCCTAATGGTACTTTTACCGTTAAGGAATGCTCGATATAGGATTGACCCAAAAATATCCTTCCCACTCTTGCTCATGTCAACTACTTTGGGATCAATCTATCCCCCGGAAAGGTCAAATGTGTTTATGTGGATGCTTTCCTAGACCGACTCCTCATAGATTGAATCTCTTTTCTGCGTGATATGGATATTTCGGCCAATCTCTTGTCCTTCTTGCAAGCCCAATGTTGAATCTGCTATCAAGTTCTCGAATGCGACATTGCAACCGATATGTGGAAGCCTCTGTTTTTAGATTGAGAGAATATGCCTCTTTTCAAGCTTCTTTCTTAGGATTCTTTCAATGATGGACAACCTTCATATCATGCGTCTAAAGAGAAAAAACACCTTTCTATGTTATTACACTTCGGTTTCTTGTGCTTTGAGATACCGAAATAGCTTCACGTTTAACTCTCAACCGTTGAGGAAAAGTGATCTATTCGATAATGTTCGTTTCTCTTCATTTTCGTGGCTTCACAATAGGGACCAAATAAAGTCATCTTGGAATGACTTGCTTAAGTATCCTCTTCGATCACCGTAATGGCAATGTTAGTACTGCTTTTGGTTTTTTCCTGAAGCTGGCGTCAAGTTTGCTGGGTTGGCGTACCTGTAAGCCAAGGTTTTTTTTCGTTTGGCATATCGTCGGTTTTTGAGGATGGTTTCTTCTTTTCATCGCGATAGTCTCTCCGGACTTGTTTTGGGGTTTTTCCATCAAAATCCATCCGAAGTGAAAACCGGTGGCTCGCCTCCGGTGATGGTGGTTTTCTTTGCCGAATGAAAACCGATCCCGTCGGCCTCGAGCAAAAGTTTTTTCATCCCTTTTGATTCCCTCGCAGTTAAAGTCTCGGGATTTTATTATTTTTTGATATTATGTAATTCTTTTTGTTGACTCTATTGTACTTTAAGTTTCTAACGTCTTGCTAGACTTTTTTTTATATATATTCCATCTTTACCGTTAAAAAAAACTCCCATGTTCACTGCAGAGTTCATTCTGTAGATGTACTACTACTATAGATATGACCCAAAGATATTTGATAATACCGAAATTCGTTTTTGGGTACAAGGACTAAATTTAAGTCAAATATTAAGTTGAACATCTACAAAACAAACACACTGACTAAAATTAATAAATTTTGATAACATTCTAGGATCTTGGTTGATAATAATTGTTTCTTGAACCTGACTACTCTTGAACTATCTTAATTAAGTTGAACTGTTAAGCTATTTGTGATATTTTTTTGCATTCTTGCCATTTTGACGGTCCGATCTATGTATCTCAATTTAGTTGAATTGTTTTGCTGCTTTTTTAAAATGAGATTATGGATTTATATATGTTTTGTCTTTATCATGCATTTTTCCAAACTTAAGTGAGAAGTTGATTTTTCTTTCCTCCCACTGTCTCTTTGTCTTACACCTTCTTTCCTTTTTCTTATCTTGTGGACCATAGTATACATTTCCATCCATATTTTAATGTATGATGTGTTATTTTAAACCGTAATAACAAAAGAATAAAGGCAAAAAATAAGAAGTAACATCAACAAATGGTGAGAATATATAACAAATATAACGTTTATTGTGTATATATATGGTTCATCATCCAGCTTGAGCTGGTGGTAACTATTTGAGGTGATTCTGATTGATGTAAAATTATATTATACATGTCTTAACCTTTAAAACCTAACTCTATATAAACCATATTCATCAAAACTCATATTTAGATTTGTATTGTTAAAACTGCGCAAATAATTAATGTATCACATCTTATCTAATTAAATCTATAAGCTATGTTGTCACGTTAATTAACTATATACGAGTACTAATTACACTAGTAAGTTACATTCAACAACACTATTACTGAAGTAAATACAATTATCACTATAGATATCATTAGGAAACAAGCAAAATTACCCGCGCGTTGCTGCGGGGCGTTAATTTTTCGCGTATTGTTGCGGGCCATTAATTTTTATTTTTTAATTTTGCGCGGGTTTATTTTTTCGGTCTCATGTTTAATAACTTGATTTTTTTTGCAATATTTGGCTCGTTTCAGTTTCGCAATTCAAAGATCTTTCCGTGGGTATTTTTTGGCCGGAATGACTCGATAGATATGTGTTATATATTTGATAAATAAAGTTTATTATATAAAAAAATCGTAAATAGTTAGAAGTCGAGGGTACGTTTTGTAAATTTTCTTTTTTTCCTATTTATAGTAAACTTCAACATTTTTTATAAAATCGTGCGTATATCAGAAGCATTACAATATTGGGCTCGTTTTGTTCGCAATGCGAAGATCTTTACGCGGGTATTTTTTATCTGAATGAATAGGTAGATATATGTTATATATTTGATGAATAAAGTTTATTATATAAAAGAGTCGTAAATAGTTAAAAGTCGAGGGTTGATTTTGTAAGTTTTTATTTTGGGCGGGTTTTTTTTTTACTTGGGCCGCTGTTGGGCTCATTTAGCCCACCACATAAAACGACGTCGTTTCTTTTGAGTTTTGAATATAAGTAAATAATTAAACAGCAATATTGCCTCCCCGATGCATCATAAATGTCATACCCGCCCGACCCTTTTTCTTTTCGGGTTATAGTAAAATATCCCGGGTTTTGTTTTAGAAGCGGGTTATATACTTCATGGGTTAAATGTGAGTTATATTTTGAAACACACGTGTCGCTTTCGCAGTGCGAAGATCTTTACGCGGGTATTTTTTATCTGAGTGAATAGGTAGATATATGTTATATATTTGATAAATAAAGTTTATTATATAAAAAAGTCGTAAATAGTTAAAAGTCGATGGTTCATTTTGTAAATTTTTATTTTGGGCCGGAATTTATTTTTTTGGGCCGGTGTGTTGGGCTAACTTGGCCCACGACGCAAAACGGCGTCGTTTCAAATGGGAATTGATTATAATCAAATTGTATGTTAAATGAGTACTTTTTTTTAACAATATATTTTGAATACTAAAAAAATAACATATTTTGGTGATAACAATCTGGTTAATCTAGATCATGTTCAATTTTATATGGCAATTTATAAGACTTGCTGATGTTACACAATACGGAGTATTTAATATCCACTATACAAAAATATATCGCTTGTTCTAAAAAAATGTATGAGGTTCTTTTTGCAAATTTTAATTCGTAAAGGTTTTGCTAATATGTGCTCAAATGATGCTTTTTTTTTTTTTTTTTTTTTGTAGTCATGGTTTGTGACACATTGCGTAACAATGGGTGCATGTTTAGCTCTTTATATATAGAAAGTTTAAGTTTAAGTTAACTTATTTCAAATTTCTATTTAATCAAGGAAATTTTGGAGTTTAATTAATTAATGTTCATCGAATGTCTTTTTTTTTATTTAGAAGGAAAATTTATGTTCATGCACATATTAGTAAAACCCATTTGTAAAATATTTGGTACATAAATCGAACTTAAAATCTAAAACAGATCCTCATATCAAGTTTAATGATACTTAAATTAATACTATGTTACAAGATACAAAGTAACAAGCATATATACATACAGAATTCCAAAAAACAGCATAGAATGAGAAATATTACTCTCTATTTATACCGAATAATTACATTTCAATTATTTATAAGGAGTAAAGAATTTTTTCCCCTTTTAGTTTTCTATGTATTATTAAGTTCGTAAATGTTAGAGATCTCATATTGAATGCTATACATGGATCAAAAATGTTCCCATCAAGTAACGTGCTTGCATGGAAGTTAAACAAGATGACTTCCAACAGATTTAATTTATCAAGACCGCGGTAATGCCAATAAACAACATTGCTTGCCCAATCTGTGATCATGGAGCCTAGTCTAGTAGCCACCTATTTATCGCTTGCCCTAAGCTACCTCAACTCGGATTCAAAATCTCTTTATGGTGGAACCTCCCGTATGCTGATATTGTTTCATATCCTGAATGGCTCTCTTGGATTGGCTCATTGCGCATTTCTCTCAAGAGCAAAATTATTCTGGAAGGTGTTTTTTATGTTATGTGGTGGCTCCTCTGGAATTACCGGAATATGCTCCTTTTTGATGCCAAAAACCACGTGAAGGCGAAGATTTTTGACGATATTGTTTCTAAGTCGTTTTATTGGTGTAAGTTTCGTTGTAAAGCCTCCTTCGGTATGAATGATTGGCTAAAAAATCCTTACCTTGTAATTTTGTAATTCTAGCTCCTTGCTAGCTTTTTTAATAATATTCCGTTGTTCAAAAAAAAAATCGTCTCTCAGACCAATCATGGTTTGGATATGTTTATCACTTTATGGATCGTATTTTAAGAGGTGGAATTTAGTCATCTACAAATTACTTTTGTTTAGCTGAATTTAGACATATATGGAGTTATTTTTGTGATCCACATAATAATCCATGAGGGTAAAAGTTAACTAAATTCTACAAAGTACTTTGTTTAGCTGAATTCAGACATATGAAGTTATTTTTGTTTTTTTTAACGGCAAATTTATTAAGAGACTCTAGCAAGAAGCTAGAGAAAAGAAGAGCAACAAGTTACAATAAGAGATTACAAGCCATTCTCGGATTTTGAATCCAATCAATCCATAATGGAATTGATTTATTAAGCCTATGCCTAATCCAAGAATAAGAGAGAACCTTGATTTCTTCTTCTAAGATGTCTTTTCGAGGAGGCTTTAAATCAAAACATAACCGATTTCGATATCGCCAAATAACCCATATGGTTGTTTGAATGACTACATCTAGGCATAATTTTAACCTTTTACTTAGATTAGTCGAGTCTCCCCATGCTATTAGATCCAACAAGGGCTTGGGATAATCACTAAATCCCCACCAAGATGAAATCTTCTTCCAAAGCGACTTTGCCAAAAAACAAGTATGAAAATAAAAAAAGTATTTTTGTGATCCACATAATAACTCCATGAGGCGAAAAGTTAACTCAAAGTCATTGGATGAAAATAAAAAAAAAAGTATTTTTGTCTGTCGTATATGAGTGATTCATCACCCAAGATGTTGTCGATTCAAATCTCATTAAGAACGTCGTTATTTATGAGATGTTTGGTGTAAGTTGTAAAATCTGAAGTCAGAAAAAACAACTATTTGATGGGTGTATAGTAAACTGCTAATAATAAAACTTGGGGTGTTTAATTTAGTTGAAAATGACAATTGACCTAGCCACTTTCGTATGACTTTCGTTCCTGTGTTTATAACTTGCATGTGATGTGTTTTGTTTGTGGATACATGTCATTGGACATACGTCATAGTGGTAACTCTTTACTTTTCAAATTTAATATTTTCGGTCACGGAGGTTTTATTGATAAACAACACAAAAACAGGAGAATCCGAACGATATGCATGTCAAAACCACTACCTACCCAAAACAAGACTTGAAACAACAAAACCCCGAGTACAATTACCAGGGTACTAACCTACTGAACAAGCAAAACGAATAACCCAAAAACCTTCATAATCGCAACTGTGATAAGCTGATAACCAAGGCAAAACAAAAAATAAATGCAAACAAACAAACTAACAGTTCATGAAGACTCAATAGAGACCAAAACATAACAACGAACTACAGTTGATTGCAAGAAACTTAAGAAGAAACTCAGCTACTCTCGTGAAGCTTTCTTTTTCTCTTTTTCTAATGGATAAACATATTTTTCGACATTTTGATCGACCGAAATCAGAAATATCAACACAAACTAGCAAACAAATAAATATAAATAGATTATAAATTTGCATCCGCAAAAGAGGACGCAATTTCTTTCTCAGAAATAATTATAAAAAAAAACATTTCATGCTTGATTTTACATCGTAATCTCTTTGAATAATTTAATAGCATCCCTAATGATATAGCATATTGCATTTGATAAACACTAAAAATGGATCTTGGATACAAGGTCTCAGTTAAAATAAAGATATTTTCTTTTTATAAAAGAAAGAGAAATTTACAGAAACAACCAAATTGAAATTCAAGTTTGTTGTATTGACCCTGACACAAGAGCTTTACCAAAACAACCATGTTGATCGCGTGATTTGGGCAGTGGAAAACTCGAACAACACGTGTCACCTTTTTAGGCATTTGACGAAAAAAAAAATTAAAGTTGATCGCGCAATGTAGGGGGTGGAGAACATTTTTTTATAATTTTTTTTTCTTCATTTTTGTAGAAGTTTAAAATTTAGTTTTTGGTTTTATTAGGGTTTGGAATTTTTTTGCAAAATATCGACATCGGTAATGTTTGAGAACGTTTTACGCTATTGATGAGGTCTACAAAGTGAACCAAAACTTGTTCCGAAAATAATTTTTTATGCATAATAAATGATGTTGCAATGTGTGTAAGTTGGGGTTATTTAAATTTTTGTTTTTATCAGCTCAAAATGTAAAACGCAATAACTAATTTTTTTTAAAAATCAACGAAATTCATTAATAGCATTACAACACGAGATTACATTGCCAACCTTATTTAGAGGATTTAAAAAACTTTAAAACAACAACAAACAACTACAAAGATGGTTAGCAAAATGGTGTTAAGTAGCCATCATTTTACATGTCTCTGTAGTTCGTCATCAATTGTCTTTTCTCTTCCATACTCCTTAGCAGCTCATCTCTAACACTTTTCAAGTATACACACTTCTTCATGTCCGCCCCTGTCATGCATCCAAGGGCGTACTTACCATAGTCAATTAGTTGGTGATCGTGCAAAACCATTAGATTGTTAATTTCCACCCTACGATCCGTAAACCTATCAGCAAAACGATGCATCAAGGATAAAATTTGTTCCTCCAAAATAGCTTCTTCATCAAGTGCTTCTTGTAGTTTCATAAGGACATTTAACCTAACATTTTCTGGGTTAGAAGCCATGGTAGAAAATGAGAAGATAGAATTAATAATTTATGTGAATGAAAAATTAGTTTGAGTATAAGAGTCCTCAAGTTATGTCTTTATATATAAGCCATAATTGAATGACATTTTCAGTGAATTGTCAATCAATTCTAGAAAAAGTTAAAGACTTGTTAGATATTGTCATAAATCGCGTGGTATTTTTAGTGATAAAAAATAATGTCGTTGAGTTGTCTTATCAGTTCCCGTACAATAATATAATTGCTGCGAACTGTCATTCAATATATGAAAAAGCTTATGATTTGTCAATTCTTGTCATAAATCGCGCGAATTTTTTAGCTATAAACAACAATGTCATTGAGTTGTCTTATCACTTTGATTAAAAATAACATTTTTCAGGAATCATTTATGATATCTTGAAATTTTTTAGTGATAAATAAGGTTGTCATTAAATAGTCTTATCTGATTTTGTAAAAAGCAAATGATATTTGAATTTCCTTTTTAGCATTTTAAGCATTTTTTACACTCTAAACTTCTTAGTATTGTTGTCTTTGATGAACTATTCAAATAAATCGTACAAACAAGAATCTTGATTCATATTATCCATTGAATACAATACATAGTAGAACAAATGACACATAATCTAATACATTAGCAACCTTATTATTCTGACTTAAGACAAACAACAACAAACAAGAACACATGGGTTGCTACAAACAAGAACACAACTGGTTGGCTAGGTGTTGTTAAACAACATGATTCGATAATCTATATTGCCCTGTAATTGTTAATGAAGTTTTGCTTTTCAGCAATGCTTCTCAACAATTTTGGTCTTGCTCTTATTAAGTTGTTTGTTGTACATATATCCGCTTCATGGGTCATTAGTAGAGCATGTAATAGCTATTAAGGCTCATTGTAGGCATATTCTGCAACATTGTAATTTGTATCTCATGGATACGCTTTTGTTCAGAATAACGAGTTAAGCTGCCCAACATTGTATTCGCTAGTGTGGCCTCGGCTTCAAGCTCCCTTTGCAGGTTAGAAACAATTTTTTTACGTGCATCACTTGCAGAATCAGCCATAGACTTTGTTAGTAGTAAGAAAAAAGTGTGTTTATGTGTGTGTGTGTGTGTGTGTGTGTGTGTGTGTGTGTGTGTGTGTGTGTGTGTGTGTGTGTGTGTGTGTGTGTGTGATTTGATTGTATATGTAAAGCTAGTTGATATAGTGGAAATAGTTTGGCTAGTATCTATCAATAGCTTGATATGAATGGATGTACTGTCAGATGTTGTCATAGATATCATACATTTAAAAGAGATCATAGACAATTGAATGGACTAGTCTTTATCAACTGTAATACTTAATTATTGAATACATAGAAAAAAGTAGAAACATAATGTCTACATTGAAAAAACATTGGTAATAGATATTGAGTTACATAAACATTAGTACATATGTTTATTTAAATCTTGATGTTGAACTGCTTTGGTTGCCTCAATTTTCTTTTTTCGTTTTTGCATTTGATGTAGATAGCAATGGACATCTCTTCAAAAAAAATTAAACATATTTTACATTTTAATACATTTGAGGAAGGGGTGATTTTTTACTATGATATGACGTACTCAATGCTACTTGAATTCGCTGTGAATAGATTTAATTTAGATCCAAATGTCCGGTACAATTTATCGTTTAATCCCCCTGCAAATGAAAGAGTTATTAAAAACGACGATGATGTCGAATTCTTTATTGATTGTGCTACTAAGTTTGTAACTGATGAAATACCAAATTTGTACATTCGTCCGAAAAAAGTTGAAGCAAGGATAATACCCGGTCCAGTGGGTATTCTTCAAAAGGCGTTGGCGCGAAAAAAAGCAGTCGTTCAGGCAAGGGGTCATCATAACATATTGACAACCCAGGAGTATGTCAGGAAAGTAAATGAAGATGTGGTCCGAAGATGATCATTTTATGCAAGGCCATGGCTACAAAGCGATTGTCTTATCTTCAAGGTGAAGGGCTCCGTGTATCTGTTTCAGTGGGATATGAAAAAATATGAAACAAAGGAAACATGAATTAGAGGTTGGGATGTCAAGACATTTACTCCAAATCATTGGGAGAATGACAGTTACACTAAAAGATCCAACAGTACAGATGGGTACGATTCATACAAAGTCTTCAAGATGAAAAAAGCTGGTACACAAAGTCAATCAAAGTCATCTTTTTGATACTTCGTAATGTTCGTCTGACAACTAACACCATCAAGACATTATCATAACATTACAATCAGAAACATAGGTTAAGGTATACGACAAGGACACTGATTTTATCCTTATCAAAATGTTTGTTTTTACAAATTTTCTTGTATGTTTTTAAATCAAGGTTGTATTACAATACAATGATCATCTCTTGTAACTTTTTAAATAATTCAATGTCTACTTATTGTTGTATATCAAAGTAATAACAAAATATTATTCCATGCAAAGTGTAAGTCTTTCAACATACAAAATATATAAACTAAACTAATCATAACCAGAATACCGAGTATTCTCACACCTACATTTATAGAATAGTTTACCCATTTCATATCTAATGTTCTTCTAATAACTTTCACTCCTCTCGAGCACTACTGGCACATGATTAACACATAACTACTATTAACCAACAAGTTATAACTTCAACTATGATTTATAGTATAAGAATGGTGAAAAACTACAAAAATCATACTATTACGTTGCATGGAATTGTAAAATCAAATACATGTATTAGTCATTTCGTTTTAGGGCTTGTAAAATCAAGTCACGACTTACAAAAAGATATCCACAGTTCCTTTTGCGTGATGACTGACACAAGACAAAAAAAACAAAAAAAATTTGTTCTCAACCCTAAATATTGCGTGATGACAGACACAAGAAAAAAAAATTATAAAAAAAGTTCTCCACCCCCAAGAATGCGCGATCAACTTTTTTTTTTCTTCGTCAAATGGCCTAAGAGGGCGACACGTGTTGTTCGAGTTGTCCACCGCCCAAATCACGCGATCAACGTGGTTGTATTGGTAAAGTTCTTGTGTCAGGGTCAATACAACAAAATTGAATTTCAATTTGGTTTCTGCGGTAATTTTCTCATCTTTGAATTAAATCAACCGTCTTCACACTTTTACATTATGTCTCTTTTGACATGGTCAGAGTACCAACTAGTCACATACAACTTTAGAAATCCGATTATTCAAAACCTCAATTAAATGATAAATATTATAAATGGGAAATAATCAAACTTTTCAGCTCTTTTTTCTACTTTTCATTTTTTTAGCCTACGAGTTGTAGAAGTGAGCATGGATATATTAAGTATATGAAAGACTCATATTTTGCATGAAAAATAAGCAAAGGTTAAATCAAGTCGTGTGATAATAATCATTTAACCATTTAAATTGATGAATCGGCGTTTATATTTCACACCTACAAACATACTTTCACTCTATAGATTTCTCTCATTTACTCATGTATAATTCTTCAATCAAAAGTTACTTTTAAGGATGTTTTAGTTTTTGCTAAAGAAAATGAATGTGGAACGGAAATTTGAAAGAAAAACGAGTTATTTGTAGAAATAGAAAATATGATGATGATGTTGACAATGAAATTATAAAATCCGGCGAAGAGACTGATTATTGCTTATACATTGCAGATCAAGCTATTTCATCACTAATAAGTAAATTTGATCAATTTAGATTGTATAAGAGTGGTGGGAACGGTCGTGCCGTTCCCAAAAAGTGATGCCACGTCAGATTTTTGCCAACGACACCACATTTGCTGGGGCATCCGTCGGCACCACATTTTCTGGTGTCGTTGGCCAATTTTTTATTTTTCATTTACATAAAATATAACAAGAAATAAACATTGAGGGACTAAACGTCAACTTATATAAACAATGAGGTTTAAAATAAAAAATTCATTAAAAAAATAAAAAAATTTATTACCTTCTTCTTCCTGCAGGTGCTGGTAGCCATGGACGAACCAATTTTTTTTTTCATCAAACACAAACACACACACCCTTAAACTCACACTCAAACACAAAAACACACACTCACACACACACATAAACAAAAAAAATTAAAAAAAAAAAAGAGAACCGCGTGGGTTGGTAAGTTCGGCGCGAGAGCCGGAGTCGTGCGTCGTTTGTTCGGCTCGTGCTGTTCTTTGGCGCCAACGAATGGCACCACCGCTCCCCCAGCTCTAAGGTATCTTTAGTCAACTATTTAGTATTGAGAATTTATAAGGCCTAGATAATAACAAGCTAAAAATGTAGTTGTTTGAACCTTAAAAGGCCTATAAGGCATATGCCTTATTATAACAAATTTTTTTTTGAACGGCGAATTTTATTGAGAGAAAAAAAACTAGCAAGGAGCTAGAAGATTACAAAGTGACAAGGTGAGGGTTTTTAAGCCACTCAATCCAACTAAAATAAGCTTTACATCTGTAACGACACCAGTAGAAAGATCTAGATTGCACTTCATCAAAAATAGCCGCCTTTGATGGAGACTCAGAACCGAAGATAGTTTTATTACGGAAGTTCCAAATATGCCACCACGTCACATAACAAACTCCTTCAAAAATACGCTTATGTTTGATCGAAAGCCGAAGACTCAAGATCCAAACCAACCATTCTTCATAAGAAGAAACTTCCATATACGGAATATTCCACCAGCTGGTGATCAAATGAAGGATATCTCTAGCAATTTGGCAAGTGAAGAAGATGTGCCTAGTTGATTCCACCGCTTTACCGCATGTAGGGCATAGAATAGAGTCAATATCCATTCCACGACGAGAAATGTTCAATCTAGTTGGAAGATTATCTAACTTGATTTTCCAAGCTAAAACATTTACCTTAATAGGCACCGCTTTGATCCAACGAGTGCTAGAAGAGACCTCCGATAACGTGAACTCGTCGATCAATTTTCTGATTGAGGCGACGGTGAAATCTCCTGAACTTTGCAAGGACCAAATTCATCTATCCCTGATGTTTACGAGAGAAGTACCTTCCACCATCGCCTTCAGAGAATCAAACTGATCTTGCTCCACTCCTCCCCTAGGTTCACGACGGAAAGTGAAAGCCAAGCTGTTTTGAGATAACTTAGAAGCAACATCAATGTTTTTGCAAGATTCCAGTGCGTAAGCCCTTGGAAACAAAAATTTAAACAATTGTTTATGTATTAACGGTATAGATCCATTTTTGAACTAAGAGTTCTTAGAGAAGTTATACATGTGAAAAATTGATATGATATACTTAATCAAATTATATATATAAACTTTTTCTGTAATATTTATATGGCGTATAGAATAATGTTAACCATTTTAGTAACGGGTTTTTTAAGCAGAAAAAAGTATTTCAAAGTTAAAATTAATTAAAAGTTATCAACGATCTAAAGTGTCACAAAAAGATTAGATTTATTGGCTTAATTATTAATTGCAAATGAAATATAAAATTTGAAAAAATAAATTTTACTCATTTCGAGAAACTTATCAAAGATTTCATATAAAATTTGAAAAAATAAATTTTACTTAAATGATTTTTTGACAGATAATTTTAATAAAAAAAAAGCGTTTTAAAAGCTTTGATTTAGACGTCCGAGAAAGTTGAGCCGCCTACTGTTCCATTTTACTTTATTTTTGCTAACAGCTAAACGCTATGCCATTATAACAAGACTAGACAAAAGCAAATTATCTAATGTCGATGATTTTTTTTGAACGACTGATAATATATTGAAAAAAAGAGTCTAGCAAAGAGCTAGAAACTTAAAAGTAAATATGAATTACAAAAAATAAAAGCATAACGATGCAACCTGGGACTTTAACTGCGAGAGAAACTAAAGGGATGAAAAAACTTTTGAAACGGAGGCCGAACATTCGGTTATAAGATCCTGCGTTATAGTTATCATCAAGTGATCTATTGGCAAGACATTTGATTTTTTATCAAGAGATGCGGTTCAAATCTTAGTAGTTAAATATTTGAGGGTAATCTTTGCTATGATTATTCTATTATTAGCAAGGTTATAAATAGCGTGAGGCGTGGCGTGGCGGTATGGCCAAGTCTCACGCTTTTGCGAGCCATGACGAGTTATGACGTTTTTAAGGCGTGACTTAAGGCGGCACAAAATATGAAAATATTTATAAATTTATATATTTATATCATATTACAAATATATTGAGTTTACAAAAAGTGTCATACATAAGGAATAAAGTCAAGAAACTATCTTTGCATGTAATCTTTTTCATTTCTATATAAAAATACGATTTTTGTCGAAATTGAATTCAAAAAAGCCTCCACGCATAACGTTTTATCGCGTCTTATCTCATTTTTTCACTCTTCATCTCACGTCAAGCCTTAAGCCCAAGCTTTGGTCTATTACATGGCGTGGAGGTCACGCCTCGCGCCTTTTCGTAGCCTTTGCGAGGCCTTTGCGCGCCTTTTAGAACCATGATTATTAGCAAGGTTTCAAATTCAAACTTTTAAACTTGCTTGTTATAGAAATTATTAATATTATTATAACATTGTAACAGCCCATTTAATCTATCATTGTAACAGCCTCTAATAATTATTAAAAACGTGTAGCTGCAAAAAATCATTACTATCAATAATGATTATTAAAAAAGTGTAACCGTATCCACCATATAAATCATACAAACCATATCATGTCTCTCGCACACAAATTTTTTTTACAGCAAAAATACAATGTTTTGAAATCCGGTTCGACCCGGCCGGGTCAACCGGTTGAACCGGTTCCTGTCGAAAAAACCGGTCAAATTAAATCGGGTTTCATATTTTCGAAACCCAGTTTGACCCGCCGGGTTTAAGGTGACCCGGGTCAACCCGGCCGGGTTTTGGTTTTTTCATGTTTTTTTACAAATAAAGTAAGTTTTTTATATATATTTGCGACGTAATTTTATTTGTTATATATTATATTTGGTGGTAAATCGTTTTTAGGCTAAATATAAGGTATATTCATAATTTTTATATATAATTTTTTGTATTATTGCAAATATTAGTATTATTTTTTTTTGGGAAACCGGGTTGACCCGGCGGTCGAACCGGTAACCCGCTGACCTGGTAACTCGACCGGGTCGATTAGAGACCCGGTTTTCAAAACATTGGCAAAAATAGTCTCTCAATATACCATCACTTTCACTCAACTCTTTTTTTTTGAACGGCATTTTATATAAAAACTAGCAAGGAGCTAAGAAAAGATTACAAAATAATGGAACTAGGATTTTTCATCCAAGTGTTCCAATCAAAATTTGAGCTACAACGACTAGAGCACCAATGAAAAGACAAACGAACAATATCGTCAAAAAAGAGATCTAAACGAGGGAAGTTGATCCCAAATAAAACTTGATTGCGAAACATCCAAATAACCCACCAAGAAATGTAACAAACGCCTTCAAACACATCCTTGAGCCGCTTGAAAACTCTGAGATTTTTGAACCAAAGAAGCCAATCCTCATATGATTGAAAGTCTTGATACTCTGATTCCCACCAATGAACAACCTTAATCATTAACTGACGAGCCAATTGGCAAGAGAAAAGGAGGTGCGAAATTGATTCCACAGCAATACTACAAAGAGGGCAAATAATAGACGGGATGTCAAGGCCTCGAAGAGAAAGATTCAACCGAGTGGGCAGCTTATCCAAAGAAACTCTCCAAGCAAAAATATTAATCTTAATGGGAATAGATTTGACCCATCTTGTAGGAACATCCGAATAACATTTTTTATATTTTTGTTAAAAAAACGTTTAACCGAATAACATTTGCTCGTCGCAAAATATAGTCACAAAGTATCCGCCATCGCATTATGCAGATACCCTGCTAGTCATAGAACTGGCCGGAAACGGTCACAGATACCCGAATAAATTACGTATGTATGATTCAAACTCGTCCTCTCGCCGAACAAGGAGTACCTTATATCTACAACGATTAAAAAAGAAAACGCATTTTATATATTTCTTTGCACACTTTCATTGGTATTAAAGGGTATTCAACCAAATAGTTGTAAGTTCAAGTATAACTTAAGACATGTGAAATAGATTTGTGATGTAAATATCAAGTATTCACCAAATGTTTACAAAAAACTCTCACAAAAAGATGTGTCATATATTGGTTTGGAGCTTTGAATTTAAAATGAAGAGAGATAATTGCTTAAGATGATTTTTATCTATACTTCTATACTATTATATAAAGCATTTACAATGTGGGTTTCATCAAAAATTAAAATAAGGAGGTGCAATCTTGACCATCCATCTTATTTTAGAAAATCACATCATAGAGTGACATGTGTCACTTCTTAATTAAAAAATCACTTTTATTTTCAATTTGACATATCATTTTATCTATTTATTTTTTATGATTTAATTTCACCGTATTTTCTAAAATTTCGTGATTTTTAATTCAACATCCATTTTGATATATTTTTATAAATTTTTAGTTTTTCACATTTTTAGTGGGTATTTTGAATTTTTTAACAACTTTAACTTTAATTTGAATACAAACTTGATTCGTAAAAGATATATACTTTTGGAGACAATGTTTGATAGGTAAGAGTGTGTGTGAGTCTTTATACAAGCGATAATGATGTTAATATGATGTTGCGGGAAAGCTACGGAAACCCAAACAAATGAATTTTCTAAGCGGGTAGGAAATTGCGGAGCGAGTTGGGTTAGCAATTTTTATCGCCGCCGCTATGCGCGGGTATCCAACTAGTTTGTTACAAGTCATTATGTGAAAGTTATTTGATAAATAATAAAATGAAAAGAACTACTCCACCATATAGCATTAACGAACAGATAATTGGCAACTTGTTACTCAACAACTACTAGTTTTTTCACTTTTTTCTTAGGTTTAGCCCCATGACTATTCCATTGTATCTTATTTTTCCTAAAAAACTTTAATATGCTATCATATATCAAAGCAAAATTAGACAAATACAAAGTACGTATATGATACACCATGTGAATACAACGATTATATGATTTACATCTACACATTTTGTAGAAACGCAAATTATTAATTTCCATTCATCTCGTCTTGTCAAGAGTACCAAATTAAATACCAACATCATTTATTGATAATGTTCTAACTAATTTCCTATTGACTTCTTTCATATGAAAAGTATTAACTTCAATTCTTTAAACATCATAAATCTCCAACTACTTCAAAGATGTACGTGGTATTTATTGTGGCCGGTGTTCAAGATACTTATTAATCAAGTAAATGTAAAAAAGAATGTAGTAGTATTATCATACAAGACGGAACCAGGACTAAATATGTTCGGATACACAAATTTTTTGAAACGTAATATAGAAACACATTTCGATAGATCGGGTGTGTTTAAGATGTATTTAAGAAAAATCAATGTTTTCTTCAAAAATTAATAAAAAAATGATGGGTGGTTGTTTATAATGTAATTAATCATTACCTAAAAGTGGGTATTACCTTATTACTCTCTAAATCGGGGGTATTGAAATCGACTATTAACTTTTTTTTTCTCATGATCTCACTCCTCCAAAAATCATGCTATTTTACTTTTGTTTTCTAAAATTTTAGTGTTTAATAATTTTATTTATATAAACATTCTTTCCAATCGCTTATCTGCATAATATATAGGGTTGTAAACGAACTAAACGTTCAGTGAACATTTCATGAACCGTTCGGTAAAAAGTTCGTTTATGTTCGTATATTTATTAAATGAACGAACATGAACAACATTTTACGTTCGTTTAGTTAAATAAACGAACATGAACAAAAGTCTTGTCCGTTTATTTATGTTCGTGAACGTCCGATTATTCGTTCGTTTATGAGCATATATCTATTTATGTTCGTCTATTGTATCTTTTTATTATATTGCTTTAAAGTTGTTTTACTTAAGAAAAAACACTTATAAAACACAATATGATGTATATTTTTTTTGTAAATTCTATGTTTATTTGTGTTCGTTCGCTTATGTTCGTTCGTTTAAGCGATCGTGTCCGTTTATTTGTCCGGCTAAAATTAAATGAACAAACATGAACAAAGCTCCGCTCGTATTCGTTCGGTTCGTTTACAGCCCTAATAATATACGTAACATATTATTTGCATGTATGATTTTAATATACATAAGTTGATATTATTTTAAATGTGTAATCATTTTTAACGTGTGTGAGTGTATATATATATATATATATAGTAGGGATCCAGTGAGAAGTAAATTAAAATAAGAAGTGGTGAGAAGTGACTAAAACCACACATTTGAGATGCAACGACTTGCATTAGATGCATTTTTATTCATATAGATGCATCATTTTGAGTTTCGAACGTTAATTTGATGCGTAGATGGTGCAAACTGATTTTCATGATTTTGACACATGCAGAGGAACAAAAAACAAGAGAAAAAATGAAATGCATCTAATATACATTAGTGATATATAAATTATATATATATAGATAAAGATCACATAAATAAGACAAATATTTCGTGAGAAGGATAAAAATATTTATTTTTTTAAAAAAGTTCTCAAAAAATTCTGGAAAAATTCCACAAGATCGTGTATGTTGGTGCATGAAAAAGTTGTAAAGGAAGTTTTTCTAGAAAGTGGATAGTTTTGCCGAGAAAAATTATTAAAAAAAAGGTTTGTGCATTAAAATCGTTATTGTGCATCAAAATTCGTTTTTGTACTCAACTTCTTTTTGATCCTTATTGCATCAAAATTTTATTGTGCATCAACTATAACAAGTCAAAAATTGTGCATCAAAATTTTTTTGCAATCAAAATTTCTCTGTTTGCGCATTAAAAAAACGTATAAAAACACAAATTAGAAAAACTTCTTTTACAAAAGTTTTATGCACCAACATACCTAATTTAATGGAATTTTTTTAGAATTTTTCGAGAACTTTTTTTAAAAAAGTTTTCTTTTTATCCTTCTCACGAATATTTGTCTTTTTATTTTAACCTTCCTCTCTATATATATATATATATATGCATCTAATTAAAAGCTAGAAAACACATTATGATGCGTTATAATGCATCTAAGATTATAGAGATGCATCTAATTTAAGTCGGTGCATCTCGATATCGAGTATATTTTACTTCTTAATCCTTCTATTTTAAGAAAAACTTCTTATTTTGATGCATAATAATATATAGAAAATATATATATATATATATATATATATATATATATATAACATATGAAATGACTATATGTTTCAGGTCAATTATTTTTTGTGACAAAATACCAAATTTGATTTCAATTTCATAAGTTGTGTTTTTTTTCATATTAAACTCAAGATGAAAGATGCTTATATGTCACTTTAATAAAAAATTAACAATCTTAAAGACGATAATAACGCAAATTTGATCGATGCTGCTTGTTTGTCGTCTTTTGATTTAAAAGGATGGGGCACATGTTAAGGTGGGGACATCAGGCTGTGTGTCACAGCCTGATTGGCCAGCAGTTATTTGTGGGGCCTGATAATGATTAACTAACTATAACTGCTAAAGCTGCTGCTGGCCAATCAGAGCTGAGATACACAGCCTGTGGCCCACCTTAACATGTGCCTACCACATGTGTCCCCTGGGGCACATGTTAGAAAAATCTATATAATATATATATATATATATATATATATATATATATATATATATATATATAACATATGAAATGACTATATGTTTCAGGTCAATATTTGATTTCAATTTCATAAGTTGTGTTTTTTTTCATATTAAACTCAAGATGAAAGATGCTTATATGTCACTTTAATAAAAAATTTACAATCTTAAAGATGATAATAACGCAAATTTGATCGATGCTGCTTGTTTGTCGTCTTTTGATTTAAAAGGAGAAAAAATGTGTAACACTTAAACCAAATAACATCAATGCAAACCAACTGGCCACCAAAGGTGTCTTTGAAGAGGTTGTTACCACATGCGAGATGTCTCAAGTTCGAGTCTCTCCGTGGGGGTTTTCCTTCAAGGTGGGAATCTGTAGGGTTCTGCCTCATAGATACGTCGAATCGAGGCTGGCAGGGACTACCTTCTGGGTATGTAATGTGGAATCGAATCGCTAATTATTATTCGAGGCTGGCAGAGACTACCTTCTGGGTAAGTACTGTGAAATCGAATAACTAACTTAGTAACTGTACTAACTCGCCGTTCAAAAAAAAAACATCAATGCAATGAAAAAACCCCATTGCATTCCTTTATATTCCTTTTATATTTCCCTTTTATATTTCTTTATTTGAACCAAGCACACCCTAAATCTTCCAGACCCCACGAGACATCTTGATTCCGTCCCTGATTATATAGGAATTTGATGTTCTTGATCATCCATTGTTGTTAGTTGTTACACAAAATGACTGTCAAATTGCATGCACAATTAGCTGTTAAAAAGTTTCATTTTTTATTTCAAACTTTCTTAAATACTATGATGATTCTCTTTGTGAATTAGTAAAACATATCTTCTCTTTTTTTCTTAAAATCTTTTGGGACAATATTTGGTCAAACGTAAATACAAGTTTTCTTTGACGTACAAACAAATATTTTCTATTTACATGTAAGTTGATTGTTGCTATTTTTGTGTGCAATAGTACATTATAGATTCATTCCTATTGTCCTAGATATTGCAAAGTTTTATAGGAAAATTTCACTATTCAAATTTACCCTTTTTACCTATGCATGGTTATTAGTTAACTTTATACTTTTTGATATTTGTCCTCCATGAAAATATGAATTCACTGCAAGTAGATTTTTATATAATATAATGCTATGTATGTAGAAAGTATGGTTTGAATTGTTCTTTTTCTGATGTAAATTAATCAAGGTTATAAATAGCGTGAGGCGTGACGTGGCGGCATGATTACGCCTCACGCCTTTGAGAGCCCTAGCGAGTCATGACGTTTTTAAGGCGTGACTTAAAGCGGCACAAAATATGAAAATATTTATAAATTTATATATTTATATCATATAACAAATATATTAAGTTTACAAAAAGTGTCATACATAAGGAATAAAGTCAAGAAACTATCTTTGCATGTAATCTTTTTCATTTCTATATAAAAATACGATTTTTTCGAAAATGAATTCAAAAAAGCCTCCACGCATCATGTTTTATCGCGTCTTATCATGTTTTTTCACTCCTCGTCTTACGTCAAGCCTTGGTGTATTGCGTGGCGTGAAGGTCACGCCTCGCGCCTTTACAAGGCTTTTGCGAGGCCATTGCGCGCCTTTTAGAACCATGAAATTAATACAAGTACGTATAAAAATAAGGTGAAATGATTGAGACAGAAGTTGTGTGTTGGATGTGGGGACTTTTTGAATCATAAATTCTTTAAAAAGGAAATTGACTTAGTTGCCGTTTTGTTGGGGTATATTGGGGGAATTCATGGCATTTGCATTTTAATTTCTCTCAAATATTGCGTTTGGTAACAAAAGTAAGGGAATTTAAAATTCCATGAATTGCTAAAATGGGGGAAATTAAAATGGCTTCAAAAAGTGAAGAATTTTCATTTACTTAGAAAAAAATTTATAAACTTTTTTTTTCTAGTTTTTGTTCTATTTTTTCTTGGTTTGTTGTTTTATTAAATCAAATGATATCCATCACTTTAGTCGGGTCGGGTTGGTCACGTTCGGGTCGGGTCAAGGTTAAAAATTTCATACCCGAAACCGACCCTATTTGAATTCGGGTTAGTAGGGTTCGTGTCAATTTGGGTCGGGTCAACTCGGTTCGGGTCTGTGCAGGTTCAGGTCAACTCGGGTCGGGTCTGTTCGGGTTTGGGTCAACCCGAATATGAGTAAAACGTAATAAATTTAATTTTTTTTATCATCATTTATATATAAAATTTATTTTAGAAAGATATTTATTTGGGTCAATCGGGTCGACCCGAAATCAAATTACCAAAAATTTCACCCCGATTCCCGACTCTATTTAGTATTCGGGTTACTCGGGTTGACCCGAATAAATTTTTTTACCCATGTAACCCGACCCGAATAGGCTTAATCGGGATCGGGTCGGGTTTTTTGACACCCTTATCCGTCCCTCCCTAAAAAATTGCAATAATAAACAAAATGACAGATTTCAAAAATTATAAAATTCTGTCAACCAAACATGCGTAGGCATTTTAAATTCCGAAATTTTAAATTCTCAAGAAGTTAAATTTCCTAGAATTTAAAATTCTGGAATTTCAAATTAATGAACCAAACGGCACCTTAAGCTATTGATATTGGCAATACTTATATTTAACTTTAGTTTCTTAGAAAGTTATATACTATATTTTTAAACAAACAATTCATTAGTCCCTTTGGGTATATCCGATAAAACTGGAACGATACAGAGAAGATTAGCATGACCTCTGCGCAAGGATGACACGTACAAATCGAAAAATAATAAAAAAAACAATTCATTGTAAGTTTTGAATGTTATTTGCCTGGGTTATTGTAAATCTCAGTATTGTTTTGTAATTTAAAAGCATGAAGAGTAAACTACACCGTTCGTCTCTGTAGTTTGCGTTGACCGCAGCCTATAGTCTTTTGACCGAAAAAATGCACCGTCCGTCCTTAAGTGGAAAACGTTTTCTGTCGTTGGTCCCTCCATTTAACGGCCTTCAGTAACGTATGTTAAGTAAAAACACTTAAGGGTATTTTTGTCATTTAAAGGCTGCATATGATGAGGTCAAAGTATTATTACTCCGTATCATTTATTCTTTGACTCATCACCAATTAAATATACTTAAATACTAATAGTGGCCCCCACCACCATCTCAATAAATCTTTACTAATTCATTTCTTCTTCATCTTCACACACCACTCCCCCCTTTCACCACCACCTCCGACAACCTTAACAAACCCCGAAATCAACACCACCAAAAATGCTAAATAAACATCTTATCACCACTAACTTATCAATAAATTATACAACAATTAAACTTAAATTTTATTCATCAATATACACAATAGCCTAAACCCATATATAAAAATCCACCACCCTCCGCCATCACTACCACCCATATCCGTTGCCACCACCATGTAGATTCGTCACCACCAGCACCATCATCCTCACTATTTATCATCTTCTCCGATGCAACCACTCATCAACCATAATCAAAACCTTAGAAAACAAAAACTCTCAAACTCATTTCAAAATCTGAACTATGAAACTTTATACTATGTATATAAAACTGAAATAAACCAAAAATGTATATATAAAGTGAAACTTGCACTTACTATACGGTGTAATTATCATTATCATCACATTATAATAACAAAACTGAGAAAAAAAATTAATTGTAACTTATATTTACAATTGATTTATTACAATCAAGAAACAAATACTATAGGTTTTGAATTGGTGTTGAATCACTTATGGTGTCAGCCCGATAAAACCAAACTAATACTATGTAATTGTTTTTAATAATACTATTTTATAATAATATTACATAAGTTATATATGTTGGTTCAAGGTTAAACTACCGGTATATATACTTGTTAGATCGCATATATCTTTGTATTCTTTTTTTTTATTTTAATAAAAGGTTTATGATGTCTAGCATAAGATCGCTAAACCGAACCCACGAGTTCCATTTGACAAATCACTACATAGAACTGATTAGTAATATTCATCTTGACCTGCTTGTTGTAACCCTCATAATGTGTATCAACCCGTATTAAAGATTTAGTTTCGTGTTTTCTATGCATTGATGAGGGGGCTTAAAAAATAAAATATTTATTCATTTAACGACTCATATGAAAAGTTGTAAAATGGTCTTGGAGATATATAATATAAAAACATCACACTTAATGTTTGTAACAGTTGTCCATTGCGCATTGGTCACCACACTTTTACATTTGTATTCATTCACATACAACCTTTGTTTTCAAATTGTTTCTCTTGTATCTTTAACACATATAATGATGCCTTGCATATAAACATATATTAGAGAAAACAAAAATCATTCTACAACTTTTTATTACAATATATGCATGACAGAGAAGTCGGTAACGAACGTATATGCATATATTTGAAAAGAAGATAAGACATATATACGCTTACATATGATAGCTTTTAATTGATACAATTGTTTTAGAAACTAAAGAAACCATTTAAGGATCTTAAGCAGATGACAACAACTTCATGAGTAGCTATTCAGCAACCATCTTCAACATAACCCTTTTATCAGCAACTTTACAACAACAATTCTTCATGAGCAACCTTCATCAGCACCCTGCAGCAGTAAGCACTCATCAGCAACCCCACATCAGAAACACGGCATCAAGAACACAACATCAGTAATGAGGAACCCGACATTGGCAACCCAGCATCAGCAAGTCAGCATCAGCAACACCGTATCAGAAACAGGGCATTAGCAACCCCGCATCTGACAGCAACACGTCATCAGGAACCCGAATCAAGAAAACGGCATCAGCAACCCCTATCAGCCACACTATCCCACACCTATCAAAAACACCCATCAGAAACACACCATAAATCCCATCAGCAACCCCTATCAGCCGCACCCATCAAAAACGGCCACAAGAAAAGCCCATCAGAAACTCCAACAGAAACGCCATCAGAAACGCCCATCAGAAACCCACCATAAGAAACCATCACCAACCACCATAAAAACCCCTTATCACAACACCTATTCAGCAACATCGAGCACAACCTCATCAGAAAATCCCTCATCATAAACCATATATCAGGAAACCCTCTATGAGAAACACTCCTTCGAAAACCCCTCATCAGAAAGCCGTGATCAGAAACCCTCGTAAGAAAGTTCACGCAGGCAATTCAATCATCAGAAAATCTCATCAACAACTCCTCATCAGCAACATTAGGGGTTGCAATCGCCCATCAGAAACACACCATTAACCCCATTAGCAACCCCTATCAGCCACAGCTATCACATACCATAAAAAATGCGCATAAGGAAACGCCATCAGAAGATGCCCTGACCCCATAGTAACCCTTATCAGCCAAGCCTATCACACACATCAGAAACGGCATAAAGAAAAACATCATCAGACAACAGCCATAAAGGAAAACCATCAGAAACGCTCATCAGAACCTACCATAAAACCCCATCAGCAACCCCCATAACCCCACGTATCCAACACCTATACAACATCGAGCAACAATCTTCATCAGCAAAAAACCACAAGAAAAATCTATTAGGTGAACCATATCCCCTATGAGAAGGCAAACTGCAAAAGCCAACAGAGTATGCAATATTTTATTCTCATAAGTTGAACCATTTACATAAAAAATGTGTTGTAAATAGGCTTTATTGTACAAAAGTTGGTTATATAGTGAGAATTACCTGTCCAACTTGCTGCTGCTAAAAACCATCAGCAATAAGTGATGATGTCAAACCAAACTTGTAAACAATTCTTGGAAACCGACCTGGAATTGCAAAGCTTTGAAGACTTGAGATAGGAGGTCCACTTGTTGCTGATATAGTTAAAGAATAAGTTGAAATTTTTTTTGTTCATACCCGTGATGCTCGATCAATTTCAGGAATTTATTACCGGAAACTTCTGCCATGCGAGCAACATCATAAATGAAGTTCAGATCTGCCAACTAATACATCTGCGATTCCGGCTATTAAGACTTTATAACTACATCCGCTGTGCGATCCTTTAAGCCTTGATGCATAGTACCTACATATTATATCTCCTAAACTTTAACAAAAGTTTCAGGTGAAAAGATATTAAACTTTTAACATAAAAAGATATCATCTTTGCTATTAAAGCAGGCAAGTGGTTGTGGTCAATAATATTATAGAACTATCCACTCTCGAGCCCCTGCTAAGTTACCCACTCTCCGTTGATACTCAACACGCGCCCCCTCTCTTAAACCATACTATGCCCCCAACACCCTTACCCCCCCCACCCCCCCCACACACCTTACCTCTCACCGCCTCCCCCCCCCAGTGCTAAAGTTGCATAAAATGGAGTCCCCCCCCTCCCCCCATCCGTGGCTGATTTACAACTTCCTTTCTAGTTGTAATGGATTGAAACCTCCATTTTACGGCCTCTCTCTCTCAAAAAACAGTTAGCGCGCCCACAACCCCCCTCGTCGAAACAATAAACTACTACATGTTACAAACATGAAAAACTTTTAGTAAAATCAACTACTATAAGAAAGGTTTTTTTAGAATTAGAATCTTAACACTCCATGTTCGTGATGATGTTCAATGACTGTTTGGAACGTGTTGTTGATGCCTGCATATAAAAAAAGAAGACAAAGAAAATAAACAACTACAATCTCACAAAAGAATATTGTAACAGGTTAAATCAACCACATTGAAACATAAACCCATGACCCGATATAGGTTTTACCACCCATAAACACAAACCCAATCAGCCATGATCGAACCGACGTCCAAATACCTTTTAAGCCATGGAACACCACCAAAACCACCGACAATCAACCAAGAAACAATAGCGCCTCCAAAACCACTAAAACTTAAAACCGTTTCGATCCAAGATCCAAATAAAATACCACCAAAACGAAAAAACACACAAATTTTAATACCAGTCAAATTATATAATTTGGTGGTGCGGGTAGTGGTTTCAACTCGATTAGTGATGGCTCTGCGATCTACTGGTGGTAAGCGGTTGCGGCGGCTTGAGGGTGGTCAAGTGACAGAAGAAGTGGAGATTTGGACATTACCAGACTACATGAGTTTTAATAAGGATGGTGATAAGGACAAATGGTGTTTACTCAGAGATTTTACAAAATAAATCGTGAGATAATGGCCAAGTAGCAGTTCATGACCACCGAAAACTGTGCATGAATTTTCGTGGTTCAGATCACTTTTAAGAATAATTTATGTGGCTCAGATTAAAGTCTGTCATATTTTTTTCTCTCATCTCCGCCAACAATAAATAAGTTAAATTGGCATACTACACACAAGTACACAACCGTTCTTTATTTATTTTATACTAGTAATAATTTAAAATCTTTATTACTTTTAAATACAAATTTATATAATTCATTTGTTTTTGTATTTGTATGTTTGCTAAAAAAGATTGTTTCAAGTTTGTTTGATGATATTTGTTTTAAAAAATTAGTCACTTTATCTAAAATAGCAGGAGTCCATCAATTATTTTTCTTTTAGAGTAAACTGCAAAAATCATCCCTGTGGTTTGTAGTTTGTGGCACTAATCATCCCTAGCCGATACTATTGGCACTAATCATCCCTGAGTGGTGAAACGTTCGGCAAAAATCATCCCTAAAGGGATGATTTTTGCAAAACTTTTGTTAAACTTTTTGCAAAAATCATCCCCAATAAGGATGATTTTTGCCGAACATTTGCCACTCAGGGATGATTAGTGCCAATTGTATCGGCTTTAGGGGGGATGATTAGTCGCACTACAAACTACAAACCACAAGGATGATTTTTTTGCAGTTTACTCTTTCTTTTATTAAGTTTCTCTCTCTTCTTTTTTTCTTTCTCATCCTCCTTCTTTCAAATCAATATACTACTATCATCACTTCATTTCACACAAATCAAAAACTATCACCGAAACCACCTCGCCACCATGAACATATACCACTTTGTCTGACCATCACCGGAAGTGTGTCACGCCGACCGCCACGCGCTGAGCCACGACGTCCTGGCGACCTTTTGTTTAGTTTTGGTTTTTTTTCGACAAATTCAACGCGTAAGGTGGACCACCACTCAGCGCGTGTGAGGATCCTCTCATTAAGTGAACTGATCCAAGTAATACACCGCCACCCACAGCCGTCGCAGGGACCGTTAGGCTGTGCCGCAGTTGACAGATAACCCGAAAAAACACGCACCGGAAATTTTTTTTCCGGCAGGCTAAGTTATCTTATAGATTCTTTAAATTCTTGTTTATTTTATTATCTTTATCTGCTTTTGGACTGTTTTGATTTTTTTTTTTTTGCCCCTGTCCCTTTTTCTTTGTTGTTTTATAGTTTTCTTTAGCCTTTGTTTTGTGAGGGTAGGATTAGAGGCTTCTAGGAAGTGATGATATTGAGGTCATGTCTTTTCGGAAGGGGGCGAGTTGGGCAGGTATAGCGAATCTGTGTGGTAGAAGTGTAGTAGGGTTAAAGCTTTTCGTAGGTTTCATGGTGGGTTAGATTGGAATGCAGGCCTCTTAGAGTAAGCTCTCGTACGAGTAATGCTCTTTACGAGTATGTCTTAGAGCTTGTCGATGCCTTAGAAAGACATAGAGTGGACATCGCGTGTTTCCAGGAGACTAAATGGAAGGGTTCTAGTAATAAGGAGGTAAATGGCTACAAGCTTTGGTACTCAGGCTCTCACACCGCTAGAAATGGAGTTGGAGTCATTTTGAGAGCGTGTCTTAAGGACAAAGTAGTCCACGTGAACCGGTGTAGCGATAGGATCATATCATTAACGTTGGTGATTGAAGGAGAGACGGTTAATGTGATCAGCGCTTACGCACCCCAAGTAGGTCTGAGTGAGGAAGAAAAGAAGGCCTTCTGGGATTCTCTAGACGAGGTCGTGAGGGAGTCCCCGACGGACCAACGACTGATTCTAGGGGGCGACTTGAATGGGCATATAGGGGCGACAACGGAAGGATACTCGGGTGTCCACGGAGGATTCGGGTATGGAGTGAGAAATGAGGAAGGTCGCTCGATTTTAGATTTTGCTACTGCACATGACTTGGCAGTAGTAAACTCGTACTTTAAGAAGAGAGACCACCATCTAATTACTTTTCAGAGCGGGGGTCGTTGCACCCAAATTGACTATTTGTTGGTGCGACGAGGAGACCTCAAGGCGTGATAAATGAACCATGCAAAGTATTTATACACATGACAGCAGCGAGCATGCTCTTCCCAACACAGATTGTTGGCGATGGACACTCTATTCAAGAGGGTTCAACGCAGGAGGGTAGGGAGTGCGGCGCCGAGAATCCTGTGGAAGAACCTAAATGGTGACGCGGCGGAGGCGTTTAGATCAAGAGTGTCAGAGGGTGTATCTGCACAAATTGAGGCCATATCTGCTAGCGACGCAAATTCTATGTGGAATTTCCTTGCTAGTATCATCAGAGATGCAGCAAAGGATTCCCTTGGTGAGGCTCTGGGGTCCTCGAAGACACATACGGCTCGTAGGGAATCTTGGTGGTTGTGTGAAGAGGTGCAATCTAAAGTCGCGGAGAAGCAAGCAAGGTTTAGAGAGCTACTTTCGTGCCAGGAAGGTAATCTCGAGGAGCGGCTTAGGGCGCATGAGAGATACAAATTAGCTAAGCGAGAAGCTAAAAAAGCCGTAGCCCAGGCGAAAGAGAAGGCGTATGAAGATCTGTACAAGAAACTGGACTCCAAAGAGGGAGCAAATGAAATCTTCAGGATTGCAAAAGCCCGACAGAGAAGGAGAAGGGATCTAGGGGACATTTGCTTTATTAAAGATATGAAGATGATTTACCATTACGGCGGCTATCCTACTCGCCGCGCTCGGCTCGCTCGCTCTGCGCGTCTCGCGCGCCGCGCTCGAGGGAAAAGATCAAGCAAAGATGGGGAGAATACTTTTCCTCTCTTTTCAACACGGGAGAACCAGAGGGACACGAAGGAGTTGTGGACCAGAACACACTATGCGTCTAGTATCGATGCTACTACTCGAGGATATGTCAGAGGATATGTTGATGGACCTGAACGTACATAAGATGGGGGATATAAGGCGTTGGGCAGACCAAATACCCATAGAAGCTTAGAGAGGTGTGTAGGGCCTTTAGGGTATTTATTTGGCTTACTATCCTCTTCAACAAGATCTTCACAAGCGCGAAGATGCCTGAAGAGTGGAGACTCAGTGACGTCATCCCTATCTTCAAAAACAAAGGCGATGCGCAAGTGTGCAGCAACTATAGGGGTATCAAGCTTCTTAGCCACACAATGAAGCTATAGGAGAGAGTGATTGAGAGAAGGTTGCGAAGAGAGACCTCGGTGTCCGAGAACCATTCTAGGTTTATGCTCCGGACGAATCTTCTATCGAGGAATACACCTTATTAGAGCCTTATGGAGAAAGTATAGGGAGAATAGACAAAGAGGACATGCATTTGGCTCCTTTCATAGATCTAGAGAAAGCGTTATGATAGCGTACCACGGGATCCTGATTTTGGAAGACCTAATTGACAAAGGAGCGCTATCAAGGAGTACATTAAGGGTTATTAGGGATATGTTACACGGTGCGAAGACCGGTATGGGTTCGAACCTCAATGAGACACGGAGGTTTTTCTCAATGAAAGTAGGGGCTACATAGGGGTTATCAGCAATTAGCCCATACCTATTGCTTTGATCTTGGATATGAGTTATCAGCGGGGATCCAGGAGGACATCCATGGTTGCATGATTTTCGCTGACGATATTGTGCTTGTCTCGGAATCGGCTGAAGGTTTAAACGACAGACTTGAGAATTGGAGGGAAGCACTAGAAGCAAACGACCTTAGGGTCAGTCGAGAGAAGACAAAATATCTAAGATGTGACTTCAGTAACAGTTGAGATCGCCCATTAACGACGAAGCTGTCAGATCTCGCCGCTCCCGCGCGAAGACAAGATTTAAACCTAAGGATTCTTTTAGATATCTGGATCAATGCGTATGCACAAATTTGTGAGAGATTGACGAAAAAGATGTTGCTCACCGGCATTAAAGCAACATGGCTGAAGTGTTGAGGGCGACAAAAATGAGTCATTTGTGAATAGAGAATCGGTCCTCACTTCAAGCCGAAAGGGGAAATTCTATAAAGCGGTAATTAGGGCCTGCCTAAGTTGTATGGGTCAGAATGTCTGACCTATTACAAAAGCTTAGCTAAATATGATGGAAGTTGCGGATGCTAGGTGGACCGGTGGTAAAAACAATCGACTTGGACAGGATCCCTAATGGAGTGTATAGAGAGGAGCTAGAAGTGGAGACTATCATCAACAAGATGAGGAAAGGACGGTTGAGGTGGTTCGGGCATGTCAGGAGAAGACCACAGTCAGCACCAGTTAGGAGAGTAGAAGCTTTGGTTGTCGACGGCATGAGGAGAAGGGGTTTAGAACCGAAACTTAGGTGGAGGATAGAGGTAGCTTGACATGAAGGAGCACTCTTGTCCGAGGATATGACCTCTGATAGGAATGAGTGGAGGGCTAGGACTAGTTTAGGAGGTTAGTTGGTTCCCATTCGGGTTCTGCTGTGCCCTTTTCCTTTCCTTGTTTGTTGTCTTTGTTATGATTTTAGGCTTTGCTTGCGAGTGGTTTGCTTGTCTTGTGTCTTTTCTTCTCTTTTTGTTTGGCTTTTGCGTGTTAGACTCGGATAGGTTAGAGAGGTGGGCTAGTTTTAGATTAGGAGGTTCGATGGAAGGCTTTGAGGGTTTGGTTGGGTTGGTTTGCCTTGTTTGCCTCGTTTCTTTGGCCTTGTTGGTGTTCTTGCTTCCCTGTCCTTTTGCTTGTTTCGTAGCTTGTGTGCTCCTTGTTTTGTTGCCGTTTGATGTTGCTCTCTGCTGGTTGGGCTTCAGCTCTTTTTAAGCTCTCGAACACAAATACAAATATTTATGGTCAAAATTCAATAACAAAGACTTTGAAAATTTCAAGTGGACACTTATTATGAGACGAATGTAGTATATAACACTCTAGGCTGCTTTTATATCTTAAAAAAGTGTTGGTGACGGAAAAATATGTAAAACTCTTTTTATATTTGTATATGTATTAAAGATATACAATAGGTAAATCTTTGTTTGACCAAAACATATTGTATGTACGAAACATGATACTTATTTGAGTTTTTTAGCTTTTTATATTCTATAAATATTGACGATTTTAATAACTCAACTTGATGCTTTTAAATTCGATTGCGAAGCTAAATTTTTACATGTTTTAACACAAAGTGTGACCATTAATCTTAAGTATAGCTGACTCAATAATGCAACTAGAATCATAAAACATATACAATATCAACTGCATACCCAACGGTAAGATAACCAGCCTTCCAAAGTGGAAGTCAATGGTTCGAATATAACGAGGAGAAAACTAATCCCCTTGTGGCCTCGAAGGTTCACATGAGCCGACTTCGGTCTACCTAAAAGAGTAGTTTTATAGAGATTAGTCGGCTCACAATGTCAAGTTAGTTAACAGGTAAATCAAAAGAAATTTTTTTTTAGTAATTATCCTCAAGCTCATATAATATATATAAGGTATGAATCTATTCTCTTCATATGATTTCGATAATACTCTATAACATAACTTATAAAACAAAATAAAAATAAAAATCATACATGTATTTAAAAAAACATAATGTCTAAACCCCGTGCGTGCACGGGCATTAAAACTAGCCAAAAATATGAAGAACTTACATACATTGTATATAGTTGGATTCATCTAAAATGTCATTCAACTTTAAAGTATCGTAAATATTGAAACATTACTTATAACTAGGCGAATACACGTGCACGTACGGAAAATTTCTAGCGGCCAATAATTAACGATATGCAATATTGTGGTTTTCGTGTAACGTTCACAATAGGATTATTTGGGTCAAAATAAAAAACGATATGCAATATTGTGATAATTAACGATATGCAATAGCGGCCGATTAAAAAAAGAGTCATGGTTTGCGTCAAAATAAAAAAGTCCAAACATGATATTAGTAAGTCGGTTCACGTTATTGTTTCTATTTGTGCGTCTTGTATAGGAATAATTTGAACCTCTTGTATCCTTAACCAAACATAAAAATGGCCATGTTTATTAGTGTTTCTCATATGCTTGATAAGATATGTACAAGAACATGAGGTTCGATATCTTTAACTTTTTTTTTCAACTCTACAGGTTTTGTCACATCCACAAATTCCTTGTGAAACTAACATGATGTTATGGAAAATTAATGTTATATGGACCATGATTACATTCAGGATTATGTAACATGATATTATGGAAAATTAATGTTATATGGACCATGATTACATTCAGGATTATGTATATTATTCCTCTGTAATATGAAATAAGCACGTGAAACTATATCTATAATCTTTAACTTATCGCAATAAGCACAGAGAAAACGATATAACTTATTTATTCATTTTGTATATGTTTTATGTGTTAGCATTGTTTTTTACTTTTTTTCCATGATATATGTATATGTGTTTTTAGAAATGGGTTGTCTTCATAACCTCAGGCGTGTTTGTGCTTACGTCCTTGTTATCAGCCATAAGAGCTTATGTTCATTTGGAAAAGCTCATATCTACAATTTTTCTTGATAAGCTCATGAGCCAGAAAAATTGGGATTATAAGCATATCAAATTCATATAAGCTCGTGTGCTTGGTACGAAAAGGTTACACAAACAACCCTTTAATGTAAATCGATTAATTGTGAAAATGAATTTCCAAATAAAGGGACACAAAACGTTCCCTAAGGTCGTGCATAACCTGGAAATTTATATAATATGCCTTTGGTTATTGCTACAAATACATTAGATGAAACTTATACATACAAACCTATTATTAAAAGTGCCTGTTTTTGGTTATCGTAATAACTTGTTTATAATATGTACTTACTTTTCTTTTTTTTAAGTCAAAGGTCTAATGTCTTTGATGTTATGAATTACGGGGGTGTTATTTAGGCTATTATGGGTCATTGTGAATTTTAGTATCTGCTATGGGTCTCTAACACTTACATTTATACAGAAACACTTTTTCGTTGTAGAAAATATATACTACAAGTAAGCATTAGAACGAAGGATCCAACTGCAGAAGGATTTTACAATTCAACGTTTGGTTGAGGTATATTGGGGTATATCGGAGGCATTTGCATTTTAATTTCCTCCAAATATTGTGTTTGGTAACATAAACGAGGGAATTTAAAATGCCTTCAAAAAATGAAGAATTTTCATTTAATTGCCAAAATGGGAGAAATTAAAATGTCTTCAAAAAATGAAGAATTTTCATTTAATTGGAAAAAAAAATTTATAAACTTTTTTCTAGTTGTTTTTGTTCTCGGTTTGTTGTATTTTTAAATCAAGTGATATCCATCACTTTATTCGGGTCGAGTTGATCACGTTCGGGTCGGGTCAAGGTTAAAAATTTCATACCCGAAACCGACCATATTTGAATTCGGGTTAGTAGGGTTCGTGTCAATTTGGGTCGGGTCAACTCGGTTCGGGTCCGTGCAGGTTCGGGGTCGACTCGGGTCGGGTCTGTTCGGGTTTGGGTCAACCCGAATATGAGTAAAACGTAATAAATTTGATTTTTTTATCATCATTTATATATAAAATTTATTTTAGAAATATATTTATTTGGGTCAATCGGGTCGACCCGAAATCAAATTAACAAAAATTTCACCCCGATTCCCGACCCTATTTAGTATTCGGGTTACTCGGGTTGACCCGAATAATTTTTTTTACCCATGTAACCCGACCCGAATAGGCTTAATCGGGGTCGGGTCGGGTTTTTTGACACCCTTATCCGTCCCTCCCTAAAAAATTGCAATAATAAACAAAATGACAAATTTCAAAAATTATAAAATTTTGTCAACCAAATATGTGTAGGCATTTTAAATTCCGAAATTTTAAATTCTCAAGAAGTTAAATTTCCTAGAATTTAAAATTCCGAAATTTCAAATTAATGAACCAAACGGCACCTTAAGCTATTGATATTGGCAATACTTATATTTAACTTTAGTTTCTTTGAAAGTTATATACTATATTTTTAAACAAACAATTCATTAGTCCCTTTGGGTATATCCGATAAAACTGGAACGATACAGAGAAGATTAGCATGACCTCTGCGCAAGGATGACACGTACAAATCGAAAAATAATAAAAAAAACAATTCATTGTAAGTTTTGAATGTTATTTGCCTGGGTTATTGTAAATCTCAGTATTGTTTTGTAATTTAAAAGCATGAAGAGTAAACTACACCGTTCGTCCTTGTAGTTTGCGTTGACCGCAGCCTATAGTCTTTTGACCGAAAAAAATGCACCGTCCGTCCTTAAGTGGAAAACGTTTTCTGTCGTTGGTCCCTCCATTTAACGGCCTTCAGTAACGTATGTTAAGTAAAAACACTTAAGGGTATTTTTGTCATTTAAAGGCTGCATATGATGAGGTCAAAGTATTATTACTCCGTATCATTTATTCTTTGACTCATCACCAATTAAATATACTTAAATACTAATAGTGGGCCCAACCACCATCTCAATAAATCTTTACTAATTCATTTCTTCTTCATCTTCACACACCACTCCCCCCTTTCACCACCACCTCCGACAACCTTAACAAACCCCGAAATCAACACCACCAAAAATGCTAAATAAACATCTTATCACCACTAACTTATCAATAAATTATACAACAATTAAACTTAAATTTTATTCATCAATATACACAATAGCCTAAACCCATATATAAAAATCCACCACCCTCCGCCATCACTACCACCCATATCCGTTGCCACCACCATGTAGATTCGTCACCACGAACACCATCATCCTCACTATTTATCATCGTCTCCGATGCAACCACTCATCAACCATAATCAAAACCTTAGAAAACAAAAACTCTCAAACTCATTTCAAAATCTGAACTATGAAACTTTATACTATGTATATAAAAGTGAAATAAACCAAAAACAAAACATTGAATAAAAAAAGGATAGTAAAAAATGAAACCCAACCAATTAAATCACCAAACATGAAATCAAAATTTAAATCGATATAAAAAATGAAACCCACCAAATAAATTGTTTCAATCGAGTACCCACTAATCAAAATTAAATTCGAGCTAGAAACCCTTTAAAACCCAACTTATACCAAGACCCCATATCAAAAAAATCATCCAAACCAATTAAACCACCAACTGAAAAACAAAACATGATTAATATTACATATTGTACTACCCATAGAAACGGCGGCGACCGATGGGTAGATATGAAGGGTTTTGACTGTGGTGGTGGTGGTGGTGGCGACGTCGTATATGGTGGTGGCGGCGGTCGAGCTAGGTGGTGGTTTTAGGTTTTGTTGAAGATGATAAGATCATTAGTGATGTTTTTGGTATGATGAAACTAAGAAACATGGGAATATGTGATTTTGGGTGTTAAAGATTAGAAATTTTTGTGATAGAAAGTTCACAGTGAGTTGTTTTGTTTTGATTTAATTTGATTTTCTTGTGTTTTTTAGATATATATACGAATTTAAGATTTGATATTGGATCTTGGTGTGTAAAGTTTTGATCGGTGTTGGTATGAAATATTGATGTTTATAAAATAGTAGAAGTAAAAAAGAGAGAGAGAGACATAAAAGATGAGGGAGAAGCAGGGAGAAAGATGATAGATATGTGTAGAGTTTAGGAATTTATAAAGCCTAAGGTTGAATGACGAAAATACCCCCCACTTGTATGTCATGTTTAGCTGGTTAACGAGCGTTACTGATGTTCGTTAGAGGGAGGGACCAACGACAGAAAACGCTTCCCACTTAAGGACGGACGGTGCATTTTTTTCGGTCAAAAGACTATAAGCTGCGGTCAACGCAAACCACAAAGACGAACGATGTAGTTTACTCAAGCATGAAAAATAGCTACATACAATAACTTATAGCTGAGACAAAATATGTAGTACGGAGTAATAAAGATTATAGCCACCAATCTATCTAATTAAATTATGGCTCCAAATCTAAAAAGAACCTGTCTATTGTGATATGTTTTATTAAAAAAAGATATTAAAAAAATGGAATGTAATTATAGGATGTATATATTGTCAAATGATGATGTCTTCTAGATGTCTCCTTTATGTAGTCCATGTTGAGATGTTTCCATAGTTGTTTAAGAAAGCTTATTTAAATGGGCCTATGTTTATGTAGCTTATCACTTTATATAGAATTAGGGGTGAGCATCGGTCTAACACCGGACCGAACCGGTCAAGATCGGACCGGACCGAGACCGAATTGGTCCAAAATGCCGGACCGAGGACCGGAACGAAATAGTACGGTCCGGTCCGGTCCGGTCCTACAAGGCATAATCCTCGGGTTTTTGGTAAGACCGACCGGACCGGACCGAAAACCGAATTGGTCCAAAACGCCGGACCGAAATACGTTCGGTCCGGTCCGGTCGGTCCGGTTTTCCGGTCCGGTCCGGTCCGGTCGAACGGTCCGTATGCTCAGCCCTATATAGTACAACATGATACTTACGTGTTTCGACAGCAGGTATTATGTAATTAGACATTTTCATAATTGATATATTTTAGTTATATCTTATTAAAATTACACTCAAAATTATTGGGATGTAATTTGACTATAAGCAATTTTATAATAAAAATATGGACTTTTTGATTTTTTTTCTTAGTGTTAAAAACACTCGATCACCAAAAAATGGCAAATGACAAGCTTAATGCAAAAACACATATAATATTTTCCTCTTTTATTTCGAATTATTAAAAAAATGATTCATCCTTATTTCAATGAAAGATGAGATTTAAATCATTTTTCAAATTAAAAGATTCTTAATAACGAGAAGATATATATTATTCCTAAATTGACTTATATATTATTCCTAAATTGACTTATCAAAAACGACCCGCTAAATTACGTTTTCACGACTCGGAATCTAAAACAATTTGATGGAAAACGACATTCCAGACAACTTTTCAGTTTTACCTGAGACACGAAACCAAGCAGAAAATGACTTAAATAGCCTCGCAAAGTTTTGAACACCGCACGAAACGCATACTGACACAAGAATAATTAAATTTATATTTAATTAACACTTTTATTAAATAAAAATATTTAATAAATTATTTAATGTTTTA
>BQNB010038853.1:0-48466 GCA_026074375.1 Tanacetum coccineum | reverse complement strand
TGAGGGTTATTATGCTAGTCATACAAATTCCTATCCATGATACGCTATTAATACTTGGTTTTCGCCGGTATGTCTCATAAAAAAATTAAATTTGGGTAAAAATTGCCTCTTATGTTATGTTTTGATATATTACCCATCATTTTAAGGACAAAGCAAATAGCAAATGAAAGAATAGTTTCTAAGGCTTATTTTTTCCCCTACGCTTAAGCTGAACATTATCCCCAATGTTCTCTAAAAGTACCCGTTGAAACGAAAAAAGGGAATAGAAAACAATGAAAAGAAACTAGTACTCCCCTAGTTGACTCAATAATGGAGAAGAAACATGCGATAACTGGTTAAATCATCCTCCGAGAATCATCCAATGAAACTTCCTAAGAACTTCCAAGCTTCTTCTCATCAAATATTACCTGTACTCAAAGACAAAGACAACTATACCAAGCATAAAATGTGCGATTTACCAATATACAATGTGAATTTTGGGTTCGACTCGATAGATAGGATGAGAGAATTGTTAAACTCATTAGGTTTTTGCAGGTTTATAACAGAAGTGTACATATATTAAATGTTATGCAAGTTTTATTTTAAAAAATAATTAAAAACTTTTAGTTTTCTGAACCTGGGCGTTTGACGTCGTCAGGGTTTATGTGACCCCGTCACAAGTGACGTGGTGACGGCGTCGTATGTTAATCGTAACGCCGTCTCCACAGTCTGTGAAAACGAAAATTTTCTTTTTGATGAAACAATTCCTACACTTGATTCCATAAGTTAATTCCTTTACAAATAGCTGCATAAAACCTGAGATTTAACAATTCAATCATATGACGCGAATTAATCTAAACAATTTATTTAACATGTTTGAATTTGAATCAAAAGCCGGATAAATTCCCCTACACTTATTGTTTGCAAAATACCTTTGATTGAAATTAAGACGAGGTTAAAGACAATTTAAAGCATGATTACAAGATAGTTCAAACATAATAAAACAAATGGTAAAGAATTAAAACACACATGCACTCCTAATTGCGAGAAAAGTAAATTGGGTTACCTCCCAAGAAGCGCTTTTCTTTATTAACGAGTCTTGTAGCTAGACTCGAAGTCACACGTCCTTACGTGACTTCTCCTTTGTTATTCATCCTCTCTTTTTCTAACCTCTTCAAATGCCTAATTCCCCTCCTATCACCTCCGTCTTGCTTGTACTCATCTCCGATAAGTAAGCTTTGGTAGTAGTGCGTCCTTCCATGGCCAAAGTTTTCTTCATGGGCGAACGGGGGTATGGAATTGGTGCTCAGTTCCATAAGTTTTGTTTGCCTGAATATCTCCATGGTGTGAGGCATTTTAAATGTGATTTTCTCATCATTTTGCCTAAACATGACCGTTCCCTTCTCTTTATTGTAGACAAGGCCGGTTTCATCTATGAAGGACCTTCCAAATACCATTTCTCCAAGGTGGTGATCGATAATACTAGTGGTATCTTCTAGTATCATAAAGTCGCATTCGTAGGCGAAGCTTCCTATGAAAATCTTTAGGCCTCTTTTTCTTCCTACAAAGTTGCTAATTTTATTGGGGTTTGACGGTTTTCGCCTTGATTTAAGCTCATAAGTCATGGTCTGATTATATTGACACCTAGACATGATGTTGATTGGTGATTCAAGGTCTATGTAAGCGTGTCTCTTAAAGAAGTGACCGACCATGTAGGAAATTTTGATGTTGTTTGGGCTTTCGGCTCTTATCCTTGCCTTTACCTACGGAGGTCGAGGATTCTTTAATAGCCATTCATGATGTGTTAATTCCTCCATAGTTGGGAATGAGTTAAAGTTTTTGCCATCTTCGTCATCTTCCGTTTCCTCGATTATTTCTTCAACTTCCTCATCAGTCTCAAATTTACTTTCTTCTTCTTCAATTTCTTCTTCTACTTCCATGTCAGCCTCTATTTCGTTCTCTTCCTTTCCTTGCTCCTTTACCTCTTCTTTTCCTTTTACCACACCACCAAGGTCGAGATTGCATGCGTTGGTTGATGAGAAGTCTTCTTCTTTTGTATCACTGTCCGTGCTTAGGATAACGATTGAATTGACGAAATGAACGCATTTTAGAGATGACGGATTTTTGTTTAGTTCTTTTATAGATGCGGGAGAGAGATATTTTAGGGAGAGAAATTTTGATGGGCTTTTGATTCCTTTCTTTCTGAGTTCCTCCTTCTTGTCATGGCTGATCGCAGCAATGCTTTTGGGGGCCATGGAGTCTCCTGCATTTTTGAGGGAAAATGTGTCATTGGGCTTTTTAGAGACAGTTTTCCAAAGTAGATTAATTTATTCAATCATGTCTTCCTGCTGTTGTCCGAGTTGGGTTCTAAGGTGAGATAACCTCTTCTCTTGGTTAGAGTCGAAATCAAGTAATGCCTTTTTAAGCTTCATTTGATAACTAAAGGAGTGGATGGAGACCGATCCGCCTTGTGGGTTAGTGAAGGTTTGGGTATGTGCCCAGTTGAAGTTTGGTTTCTCCTTCCAGGCATTGGCGGCATTATTGAAATTTCTTGGTCCATGGTTTAGAGTGAACCTATTACCTCCCACTTCGTTTATACGTGAGGATGCGTAGTCAACAAAAGCGTGCTCGGGACTTTCCATGTAATATTGAGTGTCGTGGGGACCACTACAGATTTCACATGAGGTAGTGATTTTGTTTGCTTAGGTAGTTTGTGTCGGAGCAAGATGAGCTTCCATCAAGCGTTGGACTTGATTTTAGAGCTCGATTAGACGGCGGTCGGATGTACTCGAGACATCTTGAGGCAATGCGATTGCCTTAACCGCCTTAGCGAAATCCCTTGGGTCGTTCCAACTTTCGTTGTCATAGAGGGCGAGGTCCTCTAATAATGCCCATGATTCTTCATCGTCGAGGTCATGAAGCTTACCATGGTCGATTGGTCAATGGTTCGTCTTGTAACGGGATTGACATGGTCATAAAAAATTTAGACTTGGAGCCAAAGGTCTATGCCATGATGAGGGACTTTTTGGAGTTAGTCCTTGAAACGAGTCCATGCTTAGGATAGAGATTCTCTATGATGTTGTTGGAACGTCAGGATATCGTTTCGGAGTTTTGCGGTCCTTCCCGGTGGAAAGAATTGAGCCAAGAATCGGGCAGTAAGATCCTCCCATGTGAAGATGGATCTTGCAGGAAGGCATTCAAGCCAATTGCTAGCTTGATCGCGTAGGGAAAATTGAAATAAAAACAGGCACGTTCTTTCCCTAATTTTACCGTCATGGTCAAGTGAGTCCAAAAGTTAAAGGAAATCCTTAAGGTGTTGGTTTGGATCCTCGGACAAAAGTCTGTAGAATGAGCATCCGTTTTGCACCAACCGGATGGTGTCGCATCGAAGAGGTACCACGTTGTTCCTTGCGGGGAGCTCGATGGCATTCCTATAGCCCTCATGGCTTGGTTTGGAGTAGTCTCCTAGAGTACGGATAGGATTCTCGTCTCCCATGGTGGTTGACGAGAATGGGTTACGAAACAGATAACACGAAGAAAAGATAGACTACAAGAAAGCTAATATGTGGAAATTAAATTCTCACTTGAAAGGATTCAAGCGAGTAGAACTAAATTAAACTATGAACAAAACCTAACTATTCCCCAGGCGGCGGCGCCAAAAACATGATGCGGTAATCGTAGGACTTCTACTAGAAGTTTTACAACTCCCTCGGCAGAGCACCTAATCGTTGTTGTAGTAGTATAGGCAAGATTCGGGGGGTTGTTATCGTTCACTCGGGGAATAGGTTGGGAAGGCTTGATCACGGTCTAACATAATTCTAAGGGTTGAGGGAAGATTATTTTTGTATTTTTGTATTTTATAGAAAGCAAGTAAATCATATAATTGGAGAGGTAGTTGGTTTGAGCTACTAATTAAATATAATATACGCTAATGGTGATGACAATAAGATAAAAGACAGTGTTTATTTAATCATGTATTACTCCCTAGATTGCTTCTCCTAGTGTTGTTGCCTTGTCACCCTTGTGATGATCTGTGTAACTATTTCCTAAGTCATGAACGAATTACACGAACCCGCCGTCTACTTAGTATTCCGCTAGAGCAACGCACAAGTAAGGTAGTATGAAGACTATTACAAGGCCCCTAGGAGTACACTAAGTGCATGTGAAATATATTAAAAGTGGATCAACCATATTAGGGGGCAAGGTAGTATGAAGACTGTTACCTGATGGTATCCTTTCTACACAATCATGTTTCCTTAGACATATCAACAGCGATACAGACAAAAGCTGGTTTTCTAAAGCCTAACATGCACATCCATCACAAGAAGCAACACCACTAAGATCTACATTCTAGGTTTCATACAATCATAAATAAACACAATAGGAGGTTTAGCCAAGCATGTTAAAGATAAAGCAAGAACATAGATAAATCAAACAACACATAGACATATTGAATGATTAAATAAACCTTACTTGATTAAAACATGAGTTGGAGGAAGTACAATAGGGTTTTTAGGCCCTAAATTCGTCCCTAACAGCTGCTAAACGAACTAGGGTTCGTACCCTCTTTTTATTCTAAAGTTACACACTCAAAACCCTAAATTTGGGTTTGTATATATAGGAAAAATGATGTGACGCGTTCGTGTTTAATCATACGACGTCATGAAAGCAGAAATAGTCCCTAGATAAATGTGTTGGGTTTATGCTCAGACGCCGTCATAGATTTGTGACGTTTCGTCTTGACTTCGTAGGTGACAGGAGTCCACGTTGTATCTATGACCCTTCTCTAGCATTATAAAAAATTCCTTGATCAACGTTGGTGTAGGACCGTATTGTACGTTCTACTCCAAAATGACCCAAGTAACATGACTTCATCAAATGCCCTCCAAATGAGAAATACCTAAAAAGGAACGATTAAGTGCCTATTTTAGGCATAAATGCATGATTAAAGGGGTTAAATGACCCCGAAAAAGTGTATAAAATGACACCTCATCATTTATACATTCCTATTGTAATTACATTCTCACTTTGTTTTTTTACTTTGCTCGGTTTTTGGTATAGAATTGATGACCTGGTTTTAACCTATCTCATTGACCTTAGTGTTTATACTTTCTTAGCCTTAACTGCTATTTTTTAGCAATGGTGTTACACAAGAAAGTGTTCTTAGGTCTCAGATTTGTCAAACTTATGTTTCACGAATTATTCCCCTTTTTATCAATGGGTTTTAATCTTATTCTTAAGTTAGTTATTGTCATCAAAAGATCTTGATTTTGATACGCACATCAGCTAAGCTTATGTCTTTTGAAAACATGTTTAATTGAACTCAATCTAATTCTTTTTGATTGATTTTGGTGTTAAACTTTTATTGAATTAAAAACTTTTGATATTCAAGTTTGATATATTCTCTTTCTTTAACAACAGAATTCAACTTAATTTTTTAGCACATGGTTCCTCATCATCCAAAGTTGAACCAATCTGACTCCAGTAACATCACAAGCCATTTTCTCTTTTTGATGTAGTAGTTTGAGTTCAAGATGTTGAAGTTTAAGATCAAAATCAATACTTTGAGCTTGAGATCGCTTAAAATCATTTTTGAGAATTTTGAATCGTTTGAGTAAATTAGCTTGGATATCTTTGGAGTCATTGAAAGTTTCTCAATTTTATTTTTTAACAACTCATTTTTCTGTTCTACAACAGAAATCAACACACAGTCTCGAATTTCTCTAGTTAAGGATACTTCCAAAAGTCGATCAATTTCGGTTTGAAAAATATGTTCTTTTGGATATTTTTCCTTAACTTTTTGTTCCATTGATTCAAAAATATTTAACATTTCATGTACTTCTTCCATAAGTTATTGTTTAAGTTCTTTTAAAGTCTTTGACAAAGATACAGACATCGGAATGACATCAGCTTTATAAAACTCTATTAAAGAGTTTTGACTATCAGACATCCATCTCCTTACTCTATCTTCTAAAAGAGTGACATCAATTCGATCCCATAAGGCATTAATCGCTAAAGCCACTTTTTCAAACATTTTTAACAATTTGCTCTCTTTTGGCATTTTAGAAATTTGCGAATCCGTTTTGACTTCATTTGACTCAGAACAGATATTAGAAGTAGAAGGAATTGAAAAATATGTTTGATCAACAGAAGATTCTTTTTGAAGAACAAATGTTTCATAAAGAGCATTTAATTTTTATAATCTAGTTGAACCATTTTGTTTCTCATTTTCAATCGACTTTCTTCAGCGTCCTCTAAAGTTTCCTCATAATTAGGTGAATCAATTTTTAATTTTGTACTATAAAGCTTTTCACCATGATATATTTTTAGTTGTGCTGCAATGGCTTTCTTGAGACGTTTTGGATTTTTTAACCCAACCCAGCTTTGAGAAAAGGATCATAAACTTGATTTGGTATCTTTCCAAGCATATGATCTGTTTAAATGGATTGACCCATTTTATAAACAATTCTATCATAAAAACTCGGTTTTTCCTCAAGATCAACAATATCTTCAAGATATCGATCTTCTCGTTCTTTGAAATCCTTTTTGACTAACTGAGTTTCATGTTGAGTTATTAGCTTTTCATTTTCAACTTTAAAAAATTCACTTTCAAATTTGTCTTTTTCTTTTAAAATTCTCTCATTGGTGTCTTTATCAGCACGTATTTCACGTTCCAATTCATCACATGTTCCTTTATATTTTGTATATTGAATTGTTTGTGACTCAAATGTTTTGACCCGTTCCTTACACGTCTTAAGCTCCTTTTGTAACAATGATTTTTGCTGTTTAAGCTCATTATTTAATCATTTTTGTTTTTCAGCTTCTCTCAAAGCATTGTATGCCAGAATTTTAACATAATGATATTGATCATGAGCAGTTGAGTCATGTTCATCCGATCGACCATTATTTTCCACGTAATGATCATCAAATATGATATTAGAATTAATTTTGTCATCATCAGATGTGTTAATAACAGTTTTACGTTTACCATGATTCTTGTGTTTATGAACCCCTTTAGGTATCATTTTGTATGAAGCATTTACCTTGCTAACAGTCTTTGCATCATAGTTTGGCTTTTGCATACCATTGTCATCAGCTGGTTGAATTTGTGTCATCATGATTACTACAACAGTTAGTTATTCCAATGTTTCATCTCCGAAAGAATTATCGAGCATGAAATCATTCTCTTCATCATTGAGGTTGCTTCCGGCTTCATCTTTCATAGCTAATAACATTTGTTCTTTGAAATACTTTGCATCACGAACTCTTGGTTTTGGACAATCATGGGCATAGTGGCCTTTTTCATTGTAGTTATAACACTGAACATTTTCCTTTCTTGAATTTGACTTAGTTCGTGGAACACGCTGAACAATCTGAATGCTGTCATCATTCCCATTTCCTACATTAAATGCTTGATTCCTGTTTTGTCTCCCTGCATTCCTGTTACCATTTCCACCATATCCTGCATTCTTAGTTTGTATATCAACTCTACCATCCTGAATAACAGCTTGAATTCTTGTGTTTGATGAAGTACGAAGACGATTATTGGTTGGTGTTGAGAACTTCTAGGTGATTGCTCGAGCTAATAACATCATTGCAGTGGTAAGCTTGTCTTCATGAAAATCCCCTTTGTTAGCCTTAATTATATTAAGTCAAACAAGAATGTTATCAGTCTTATTAAGTTAAAGGAAGTCTTTAAGCAAATATTTTCCGTGTTTTGGGCTCAAAGCCCAATATAATCCAAGCTCGGCCCAAGTTAGAAAGCCCATACGCCATTAAGAAGGCTTAGGGTATAAATAGGACCCTCTCTACACATGGAGAGGGTGTTGGTTACCATTTTTTACATTTGTATGTGTGTGTAATCATCCACCACTCCTCTCTTTCTCTTTAATCTAATCTTCCATCTTTTGTTTCTCTCTCTACTTTCTCTCTCTACTTTTCTTCTTATTCTCGTGCTTATCATGGGTAGAGGTTAGCTTATTGTTATGTTTGGATCTTTTATATTTGGGATGACACGTGGTATTAAGAGCCAAGGGGCGGGTTTAGTGTTTGTAGTTTTTTGTTGTTGATTGTGAGCATATCGGTTCTGCTTATTTACTAGCTCAAAAACAGTCGGTTTATTTGATATACTTTGCGTATTTATCATAATTCACAAAAGCTCACATTTTTTTCTTTTACCAATAACACAATATCTAATTCTTGTTGACAAAAAAATTCAAGGCTTACTTTCTGTCTTCGTTTAAACAACAACGTACCTCACTTTCTTTTCTTGTTTAAGTGTAGCCTGTTTTAACTAGTTTTTAGTTTTTGTGTCTTTTAAACTTAATAAAGCTTTAAACCTTTACTTTTTAAAAATAAGTAGTTTATACTTTGCTAGTTTTCTGGCTTATTTGTGAAGTTCAAATTCTTAGCTTATTGTTGTTCTTCTTCGTAGTTTATTTTAGTTAAAAGAGCTTATTACAAGCTTTTGGGTAGCTTGTTTTGTAGTCCAAAGTTTGAACAAGAAAGGAGACACATCCCCTATAATAGTAGATATGTGTTTTGTGGCCTTTGCAAAGTGATAAGTTTGTACGTCATACTTTTTGGTTTTTAGTGAAGGAGAATAAATCTTCTTTGTGAGGCGATTAAAGCACAACCAGTGCAAGGCGAATTAAGCAATGAAGTAGGAGGCCAATTAAGCAAAGAAGTAGGAGGCGAATTAAGCCAAGAAGTAGGAGGCGAGTTAAGAAAAGGTGTAAGAGGAGAACTAATCATCAACTGTGGAGGCGATTTAATCTTTCTGTGGAAGGAGATTTAATTCGTTGTATAAGGTGAACTAATCTTCAAGTGAAGGCTAATTAATCCTTTAGTGAAAGGCGATTTAATCACTTATAAGAAAGGCGAGTTAAATAGTTAGTCTACGGCGAAGTAAAATACACGTTTCGAGTTCATTTCGACTTGTTTTAGTTTTTCGGTTTTGAGTTTCTGTTGATCACGGGTCTTCTAACCCATATCATTACGATCGTGATCCTTTTTCGATCATCGTGGTATGTTCATTTTTTACCGATGATAACCGTACCATACCGCGAGAAAGAAACTAGAATCGTTACCATTTCATCTTTTGAAACGATGAAGAAAGGAATTTGGAGGGAAAAGTTTTATTTATTAAACAAAATTCGTTTTTGTCACATGCAGTCCCTGAACTCAAGTACCATTTCAAAGTTCATCCTTGGCTTGTTTAATTAACCCTCTTTGTTGAAACAACTTTACACCGTTAGTCCTTTGTGAACCAAATTTCACCGTTAGTCCTTTTTAGCATCAATCATTAATTAAGCTAAAGTTCTTTAACGTCAACAACGAGTTCACAACAATTATTCATTCACGGTTTCTTCTTGATTTAGTAAAATCTCGTAAAAGTGGATTCTTTTCTCGGTTTAAATCATAGATTTGTAAAATCCCGTGACCGTTAATTGACTTCACTCAAATAACTCAATCACTTTACCTACTTAAGATCCGATATCCATTCACAACATCAAAATGTCAAATACCAATACCAATTTGCAAACTCAAACATCGATTGCTCTTCACAATGCCATCATGGAAGCAGGTGGTAAAGACCGTTCACCAATGTTAGCACCTAGTAATTACGTTCAGTGGAAATCCAGAAACAAGAGATACATCAACACCAAACCTAACAATGAACTCATCCACTATTGTCTCCAGAATCTACCCTACAAATTCAAATGAACTGAGAAGACCGTTCCAGTTGTTGAAGGTAGTTTAGAAACCACTATAGAAGGGTATATGAAGAACTATAAGAATGTTTCACAAGACGTACGAGACTAACTAAATGCTGAAGCTGTTCAGATAATTCTAACAGGGATAAATAATCACATATACTTCATAGTTGATGCTTGTCCAAATGTATGTGAGATGTGGAAAGAAATTAAAAGGTTGAAACAAGGTGAATCAATCAACATTCAAGATCTTGAAACCAATTTATATTGGGAGTTTGGAAAATTCACATCATGGGATGGTGAATCACTTGAATTGTATTACTCAAGGATCTATAAGATGATGAGTGAGCTTATCAGAAATCAGTGTGATGTTACAAATCATCAAGTAAATGTTCAGTTCTTACTTCAATTACAACCAGAATGGCAAAGGTTTGAAATGCTTGTTAAGCAAAGTCAAGAATTGAAGACTGTCTCCTACCACAAACTTTATGACATTCTGAGGCAACACCATAACAAAGTCAATGAGATAAGAGCTGAAAGGCTAGCACGTACTGCTAATCCACTTGCACTTGTTGCTCAACAACAACCAGTTTACCATCCTCAAAACCATCCTAATCACTACACTCAAAATTCCTTAACTAAATCACAACAAGCTGCTACCAGAAACAGAGGTAAAGGAATTGTCAACTCTCCTCCACCCACTTATGATCAAGAACCTACTATGGTTACTGAAGATGATGAAATGTCAAAGGAAAATGAGATTGATAAACTCATGGCTTTAATTTCTCTCTCATTCAAGAAAATCTACAAACCTACCAACAACAAGCTTCGAACTTCATCAAACACCAGTAGAGCTAATCAGGATAATACTCCAAGAATCAACAGAGGTACTGGGTATGATAATCAGAGGACAGTTAATGTTGATGGGGCTAGGGAGAATGTAGGTACACAGGTAGTGCATCAGTCTGGGTATCCGTGTTATAATTGCAAGGAATATAGGCATGTAACAAGGGAATGTCAGAAATTAAAACGGGCAAAGGATGCAGCTTATCACAAGGAGAAGATGCTATTGTGTAAGCAAGAGGAAGCTGGATTTCAGATGAATGCAGAACAAGTTGATTGGAAGGATGACACTGATGATGAACCAAAAGATCAGGAATTGGAAGCACATTATATGTACATGGCACAAATTCAAGAGGTTACTCCAGATAATGCTGACAATTCAGGACCCATATTTGATGTTGAGCCATTGCAAAAGGTACAAAATAATCATGATAACTCTAATGTGATTTCCATTGAAAATGAACATCCTGAGAAACCTAAATTTGTTAATGTCACATATCCGGTTGATCAAGATAAACATAACATAATTATTGATTCATTGGATATGATTTATGATAGAGAACAGGATGACCAGGATGATGATGATCTTGCTAATGAACGTAATTTGCTTGCTTCTTTTATTGAAAAACTAAAATGTGAAATTGATGACAGCAAAAACCATAATAAATTTTTAGAATCATCAAACAAGACTTTAGTTGATAAATTAAAAGGTAAAATTGAGGATTTTAAAAACAAAAACAAAAGTTTAGAATCATCAAATAACCATTTCAAAGAAGCAAACAATGAACTCTCAAAGACAAATCAATTGATGTTCAAAGACCTAAAGAAGTTCCAAACTGAACTTGATAGATATCATGATGTGAATTATGCGTCAAAGGTGGCAATTGATTGTGCAAAAGCTAAAGGGGATTTAATGTCATACAAAATGGAATCTAAAAAGTCATTTAATGAATATACTCGAAAGATAAACGATTTAAATCAAACGATTTTAGAAATAAAAAAGAAGCTTTTTGCACATCAAGAAACCATCTCCATAATGTCACAAGAAAAAGAGGCTCAGACTAAGTTTCACAAAACTCGTAACGACAAAGAACTTGAATAAATTATTGCTTTTGAAAATAAAATCAAAGTTTTGGATGATATTGTTTACAAAACCGGTCAATCAGTTCAAAAAATGAATATGCTTAATCGTAATTGTAAAACGAGTTTTGTTAAACCTGAGTTCCTCAAGAAAGCTCAAAGAGTGAATCCTCGTCTGTATGATATAGGTTTCTATAAAGATAATCTTGCCTTAATGTTAGCTCTTGATTCTGACGAAACGATTTGTCTTGCCAAAGAAAGTCGATCAAAATTAAGTGATTTAATCAGAACTTTTGATTATAAAAACTTGAATAATCTTTATGATTTGTTCGTTCCACAAAGTGAAAAGTTGCCTGAATAGAGATATTTTTCAGAAAGGTCAAAAATGAGTCATACACCTGTCACGAATGAAAATTCAAAAGATACTTTTAATAAACAAACAACTTTGTTAGAAAAATGGATGGATGAATCCATTCCGTGGGATCAAAAGTGTAAAAGCTCTAAAGAACTTTTCAAAATTAAAAGAAGTGTTGACACGATTTTTGATGGAGTGGAACGTTGCAAACAAACAATCACTAAAAGAACATATTTCGGTCACATAGATCCATTCATTCAAAATACAATCAAAGGAAATTTGTGTCCCCAAATTCGAAGAATCAATGCTGATTTAGAAAAATTTCACTTGTGTTTGAAAGAGGAAATGGTTGTTGATTCGAGATACTTTAATTCTCTTGAACATGAAGTAGACCTCTCCAATCTCAACTGGAAACTCAAAAAACACAGTTTTTAAATGAAATCGACCGACTTTCCAAGGAATATTATTATATTGATCACATGAATACTATACTTGGTGTATATACTACTCTCGATGAATTCACTGATTTACAATGTGATTATGTTGACCAAGTTGTAAAATGTGAACGTCTTGAAAAAGAGTTTTCAAAAAGTAAAACAATGTCAAAGAGTTTTGAAGCACTTCAGAAATATGCGATTAATCTTGAACTTGCTTTACAACAATGTAAAGAACAGATAAAACATGACAAAGCTTTCAAAGAAAATCAGTCAAACGTATTTCTGAAAGAACGTGAACAATATTTTGAAATTCAAGACTTGAAAACTCAATTACAAGACAAAGGAATTGCAATAAGTGAGTTGAAGAAAATCATTGAAAAGATGAAAGGAAAATCTATGGAAACTATGTTTGAAAAACCATCAGTTATTCGAAAACCGAATGCTTTTAAAAGTCAAAGACAATCAGTTTTAGGTAAACCGACAATTTTTTCAGATTCTCTTGCAAATACAGATTTTTCAAAGTCAAAGTCAGTTACCACAAATAATGTGTCCAATGATTTTTCAAAACCAGTCACTGCATAGATTTTGCCTCAGAATGTGAAGTCAATTTTAAAGAACACAAATGTGATTGCTCAAGGAATGTATAAAGTGCACACAAAGCCTTATTAAACTAGAACACCACAGTTGCCTTAAGACATTAGGAAAACCAACAAACGCATGTCTTTCTCTACAAGAGTAATTCTCACTACTAGTGTTAGCAGACCACAGCTTAAGAGCAATCGATTAGAAGATAGAGTCATGCATAACAATAGTCAAGGGAAGAAGCAAGAAGTAGAAGACCACCATAGGAATTTTAAGTTTTTATATAATAAAACGTCTGTAACTGCGTCTAATGACAGTTTGAATGCTAAGACCTCGAATGTAAACGTTGTTTGTGTTACTTGTGGAAAATGTGTGCAAAATGACAATCATGATATGTATGTTCTTCATTATATTAATGACGTGAATTCTAGGACTAGATAGCCAATTGTTGTGCCTATTAGTACTAGAGAACACAAGCGAACTATGAACCAATCTATTGCAACACCTCTTAAGAGAACAGTTGCTTCAGAATCCACTAACCAGAAACATAGACACACTATTAGGAAGCTATATGAGCATGTTAGTAAGACATGTAGTTGGTGGTATCCTAATTTTATGTTACCCATAAAGATTCTAGCCTAAAATACATGATCCGGAGGTCGGGGAGGATAAAAGAAATAGAAAGTCATATTATTAGATGTAGAGAGAGAAAGGGAAGATGTATGTGTTTCTAGAGAGTGAAAGGAAACACAGACACTTATGAGATACAAATGATTATCCTCACCCTCCTATGGAAGTATAGGAGTGTATATATAGTCCTTGATACGCACTACTATCCTAACTTGACATTTCTAGTCCTTGCGTATTCAATTATAAATAAACAAGTGTAATTCTGTATTAGCCGACATATTTTCAGGCTAACAATATTCCCCCAATATGTGGGCATACCTGGTTTTTATGGCGAAACATTGGTTGGTTTATTAGTGAATGGGACTAGGTTAGAATAGGCACTATTGTGAAGTTTGGAGGAATTTTTGGGAGCATTTGCAAAAAATATGGTTGCTGGTCTGATTTTGTTTTAAGGTTTTGGGCGACTTAAAAATGTTTTTATTAGTAAAAAAAGTAGTTTTTGGAGAACTTGTTTCGAATAGATAGGTTTTCATATATCGAACACTAAAAGCGAATTTAAAACGGCCATGTTGTGGCGAAATGAATTTTGGAACACTTTTTGAATAAATAATAAATGAGGTTGCTGATGTGAATAGTAAATTAGGTTTTCAGACACTTTTGGACATTTTTGAGGTTTTAAAACTTTAGCGTATTGATTGGAAACATTAGAAACGTCATAAAAGTAATTAGGGAATGCTAAATGTTATAAAAGCATAATACTTCTAAAAATAGTAACTTTTGAGATAAGTCGTCAAGACGGATGTAAAAGTTAGGCATCTAGGTATTGATAAAGCATTTTGGATTTATGGATTCTAACTAAATTATAAGAGATGATATTAAACGTATCTTGAAACTTAAAACTTTCCTAAAATAGAAAGTTTCCTAAAATAGTAACTTTTAGTAAACCGTGGCGTATTTTAATCATGAACATTTTGTCATTGTAACGACACCATTTTTCTAACTAAGACACAAACACATATGGGTGCCTACTCGTTGTAAAGCATTTCACTTTTTGTTTCGTATATCGTATCTTAGTCCTAAGACACATCATTCCTTTAGGCGACGGATAGGATTGTGTATCATCTTTCTCCTACGTGATTATCATTCGCTCATAGCTCTAAGGTGAGTTCATAGCCCCACCTTACTATTTTTTAAAGAAAGTTTTTACAACTTGGGGTGAGAAGATTGCTTGTTTTAAACTTTGGACACAAGTGTTTTCAGTTATTATTCTGTTTTCGTGTTGCCCAGTAGCGATTTAGACCTCTATCATGCAGTACCATCATTGAACCGTTTTAATTACCGTATGACCCATGGGATTGGTAAGTAAGCGCGTGAATGTTATAATTAGATACTATTTTGGGAATAAAATTATCCTATTCGGGTAGACAAGCACTCACTTGTTTCTTGCCGATGTAACAAACGGATATATTTCATGTCGGGAATTCTTAGGGTGTCTTGGTCGGACATCATATTGGGCATTTCATCACTTGCATATTATATGTATCTCCTAATTTAGCATAGGTGTCATAAGCTTAGCACAACATAAATACTTTTCATGTGATATTGTATCTGTTATAATAGTCACATCACTTTTAAAATCTTGTGTTTCAACCTTACATCAATTCAAACCTATGAATTCACCAACTTTATGTTGACTGTTTTAAGAATGTTTTCTCAGGTGCTTAGCTGGATTGTTCTTGAAGTGCTATTTTATGTTGCATGCATTGCTAGGTGTCTTTCAAGAGTGTTTATCTTTAAACTTAAATACTCGTTGTCTTAAAAACATGTTATGATTCCACTGCATTTTTCTTAATCATCCGCTAAAATTATTTCATTTATGTCAAGAACATTGTAAGACTTATTTTGATTAATCCAAAGCAACGAGTATTAGGTTTTCAATCGTCCATCATTCAGTGGTGTTTACTTGTCTTGTGAAATGTATGCAATGACGTCACGCCTCCGGACACTTATTCCATCTAGGCCCCGTTTAGAGGTGTGATAAAGGTTACGGTATTCAATCACAGTTTTGGCAAATGTTCAAAGGTTGCGGTATTATGGAACTTTTAGAATCACAAAGGGTTTCGGTATAACTTTGAGAATTTGTAACTTTTGGTATTTTGGAGTTTCTTACGTTTGGGCTTTTGATAATTAGGCTTGAAAGTTATTGTGCTTTCAGTAATTCAAGCTTTCGGAATACATTTGGAGTTACGTGATTATTTATGAGTTACGGAATATAGTTGGTTTCGAAAACTTGTTGTGTAACCTAAAAGAAGTTTTTGTATCATTTTGATTTCATGATATCAAGTCCTTATCTTAAAAACTATCCAGTTTTGCAAAGGTTGGTTTTGAAGGAAGAGCTACATTATTAGAGAAAGAAAGTTATGTGTCATGGGCAAGTCGGTTTCTTGCTAACAGAAAGGAGGAAGGTAAATTGATAAGGTATTCAATTGATAATGGTCTTTTAGGGCGAAGAAAGGTACAAGATCCAAAAGATCCATCAAAAGAAATTGATGAACTAGTAAAAGATTTATCTGTTGAAGACAAGGAGAGGTACTACACAGATATCAAGGTTATGAACTACATTCTTCAAGGCATACCCAATGATATATATAACTATGTTGATGCATGTCAAGATGCTAAAGCAATGTGGAACCGTGTTGGAAGATTGATGCAAGGCACAAATTTGAGTGAGAAAGAAAGACATTCAAGGCTTATGAATGAGTTTGATAAGTTCTGCTGAGGCTGGCGAATCACTTACATCTGTGCATGAGAGGTTTTCAACACTCATGAAACTACATGGATCGAAACAAGCTTAAACCAGGAATAATTGCAATCAACACAAAATTTCTTAACTCATTGCAACCCTAATGGAGCAAATATGTTACATTGGCTCGACAATCTCATAAACTGTTAGAAATTGAATATGATCAACTCTATGATTATTTGAGTCAAAATGAACCAAATGTGAATGTTTCTCGAGTAAAATGAATTGCTAGGAATCATGACCCACTTACTTTAGTTGCCAATTCATATGCAATTCCCTCATATTCTCGGTCACCACAACCATATTATGTCACTCATCCTCCATCAGTGCATGATTATGATGATGATTATCAAGGGGAGATACAAGGTGATGCTCAAGAAGACAAACTTTCTACTACATTGATGCTTTTAGCTCAAGCAATCACACAATATTTTTCAACTACAACAAATAATCATCTTCATACTTCATCAAACACAAGGATATAAGAAAAAAAAAAAATAAAAAAAAATATGTAATTCAAGCTGTCAATACAAGATGTTTCGTGTGGATTATTCAAAGAGGAAATAATGTTAGATGTGCCTAGTACATGGTTTGCAGAATTCAGGGAGGATAACTGGGAATCAAGGAACTAATGCTGGAAATGGTTTTGCTCAAAAGAATGTGGAAATGATGAGAATGTTTAAAGGAATCCTAAGACCACATCTACTTTTGGGAACACAATAATTCAATGCTAAAACTGCAATGAAAAAGGTCACTATGCAAGAGATTGTCAAATTCCAGAGTTCATGATTCTATGTTATTTCAAGTCAATTGCTGCCTTGAAACTAAAGAATGAGGTTGGGTCATCTTTAATGCATAAGGGAAAATGATATTTTATGTCATGGAGTGACACTATGGTGAAGATCAGCTGGAAGAACTCAACGCTTCAGTGATCATGATGGCACACATTCAACCTACTGACAATAAGTCTAATGCTGAACCGACTTATGATGTTGGAGTTATCAGTGAGGTAAATGCTTCTCAGATTAATCTAATTAATGGATTACTCTAAAAAAGTGATCATGAATAATGAAATTATGAGAAATTAGAAACAATTAAGCACATAACTATTGATGATCAACTTGATTCTGATATCATTTTTGATGATCCTTATGTGGAGGTTAATAGTGGACAAGTTGAACATGATCAAGATGCCCCTGATTAAAAGTTTGTTGGTTTTGAATCCTTGATTAATAATGTACAAATAGAGGTTAAGAATCAACGCAGACTGAACAATGAACTAAAAACAAAACATGCGTTGATGTAAGGGGAACTTGAGACATATAAGGAAAGGGTTCAGGATTTTGAGAAAAACCAGTTCAGTTCACAAATTACAAAACAAGATATGAAAAATTGCAAAATCAAATAATTGTTGAAAACAAAACATTGAAAAACTCGAAAAAGAAAAAGATGAGTTGCAAGATTAGATTAAAATAAAAAAGTAAGCATTTAAATGTAAAAAATGAAACTAATTTTTTCAAAAAGTCTTTCAAACTTAAGTAGGATAAGTATCTTGAGTACATTGTCACGTTAGGAGAAAAACTTAAATCTCATGAACGAGTTGTTTTCAAAATGCCACATTCACTTCAAATAATTCACATGCTTGGTACTACACCAAATTTGTTTTATGATCCAAATATGAAAACTAGTTTGGGGTATCAAAATCCAGAACGTCTTAAGAAGGGCATACAAGCACAACCTAAGTTGTATAATGGCAAACTTCTCAAATGTGATAAGTTGAACATAAATCTATTTGATTATGAGGAAACACTTGAGGAAGCGGAAGAAAGTCGATTGAAAATGAAAGACAAAATAATTCAAATTTTATATGCAAAGTTGAATGCGCTTTATGATACATTTGTTCCTCAAAAAGAACTTTCTAGTGAACGAAAATATCTTTCAACACCTTCTACTTCTAATGTAACTCATAAATCAAGTCCACAAAAGTTATGTTCATCTCCGAAAGAAATGCCAAAATCAAGTCTCTTACTAAAAATGTTTGATAATATTAAAAATGGAATCAAAAAGTTAGCTATACTCATTCATCGAAATCTTGCTATTTCTACCGACAATCATTTTTTCTATGAAAATAAAAGTGAAATAAGAAGCATTTTTCATTCAGAGGTGCAACCGATTTCTTAATCATTATGTTTGTGGACAAAGGTAGTTAAAGATGAGAATACAAAAGAAGTACAAGAGATGTTAGGTGTTTTTGAGTCAATGGAAAGCGAAGTTGTTAAAAATTTAAAGAAACATGAAATTTTTCAAAATGAGATTCATCGACTTTTGGAAACTACCTTAGCAAGAGAAATTAGGGATTGTGTGATGATTTCTGTAGAACAAAATAAAAGTGAAACATTGAGGGATGAAATTGAGAGAATTTCAAATGACTCCAAAGATGTCCAAGCAAATTTGTTAAAACAAATTAGAATTCTTGAAAATGATTTTTAAATGTGTCAAGCTCAAAGCATTGATTTTGAATTACAAATGCAACATCAAAAAGAGAAAAATGCTTGTGATAACTCTTGGACGTCAAAAATGGAGATATTGAATGATGAGAATGTGTCGTTCGCTTTTCAAGTCGAGTCTTTAATCACAAAAAGAGAAAGTGTAAAAATTGAATAACAAAAGCTTTTTATCTCAATCAAGACGACACGTGCTCAACATCAAAGGGAGGTTAATGAATTAAACGAGAATGCCAATCAAAAGGCTTATGCATATGGTGATGTACGTTCTAAGAATTAAGATCTTTTGATGACAATTTCTAAGCTAAAAGATAAGTTAAAAACAATTGAAAAAGGGAAGAATGTAGATACTAAGTTTGATAAATCTTTGGTTTTAGGAAAACTTGTGTGTATTACACTGATGAATAAAAACAAAGATCAAAAGTTTATGGTTGTTCCTAAGATTGATGTATTCCAAAAAAAAACAAGATTGGTCAAAACCAGTCATATCATGTTCTTCACCTAAGCTTGAACAAGTCAAAAGTAACACAAATGCCATTGCACAAGGAATGTATCGAGTAAAAACACAAAGAACACAAACACTAATTGCAAAAACTAAAATGATTTCTTTCAATTCCACAAGAGTAGCAAAGTCTAGTAGTGTTAGAAGACCATAATCTAAGAGCAATAATTTGAAGAAAAATGTCTTGATGAACACTAAGTCTAAGAGTACTTCTAAGGGGTTCAAGAAAAATCAAAGTAGTGTTATTTGTGTTTCTAATAAAAGTTTTTTATTTTGGGGGGGGGGGGGAAATGTTTCAAAAACAAACGCGAATGTATTAAATGTAAAAGTTGTAAAGGCTATGAATGATGGTTTGAATGTTGTATGTGTTTTTTTGTGGTAAAGATGTTTTTATGTTATCTCATGATAAATGTGTTGCTAGATATGCTTTGTCTATGAATTCTAGAGTAAAAAGAGCCTTGTTTATTTCCCCACTAGCGACAAAAACTAGAGTTTTAGGAGCTACTCTCGTAGTTGTGAAATCTAGGTTTAGTGTTGCCACCCCCACAACTACAACAAATAAGGTCTCTAGTGCTTCATCATCAACTCCAAAATCTAGACAAGTTAAGATACTTAGCACTTACATGATAACAAAAATAGAAACAAGTAAGAAGTATCATAAATGGTTTGAACATCAACCAAATTTCAATTAGTCACCTAAGAAAAAAAGCACAAACAAGTCCAAGTGTAACTAAGAGTAGAGATAGTGAGTGTAACTAAGAGTAGAGATAGTATCGTAACTCACTCTAAACACCGATTACCACTAAAAAATGGGTAGCCAAACTGTCCACTCTTCCATGCGTGTTTTCTTATTATGGTGCAGGTAATCTAGTGATGAGGTGTTATTTTATACACTTTTTAGGGTCATTTAACCCCCTAAATCATGCAAATAAGCCCAAATTATGTGCTTAATCATTTGTTTTCATGTTTTTAGCACTTGGATGACATTTAGAGGAAATACACGTAATTTGGGCTTATTTGGAGAAGAAACAGACTAGACTATGACTCTACACCAAATCATTTGAAGAAACCGTCCATATAGAGCATGGAGACGGCGTCACGATTACTAAGCGACAGCATCAGAATTTTCATATCAACGGCGTCACGGAATTTGCGACGGCGTCAGAACGTAGCTGACTCAAAGTAGACCTAGAATCTTTGATATGGCGACTACGTCAGGGCTTCAACACGACGCGCTCGCGATGCTTTTTCTATATATACAAAACCGATTTTAGGGTTTTAGGTGTAACTTTTAGGAGATGAACTCTAACTTTTATATTAGAGTTTGGCAGTTTTTTAGGCCGTCTTTAGGGCCTCAAAACCCTATTGTAACCAGTCTTTAATCCATGTTTTAATCAAGTGAAGTTCATCTATCCCTTTAATCTTTCAATATGTCTATGTGTTTTTGTTGGGATTAAAAGTCTTCTTAATGCTGTTAGAATTACTGTTGCTCAAGTTTATGTTAATACTGCTGTGATGAAGTTAGTACTGCTCATGAACTTCAAAGAAAATATACTAAGTAGTTACTACTGCTGGTACAAAAGTTAATGTTGCTAGTAAAAGTTACTACTGTTGGTACAAAAGTTAATGCTGCTAGTGAAAGTTACTACTGCTAGTACAAAGACTGTGGAAGTTAATGCTGATGTATAGATGTTACTAACTGCTTCAGGAAAATATTTAAGTAGTTAGTATAGCTTAGTATTAATTTAGTATGCTAGGTGTAAGTTTAGTTCTGTTTCGTAGTACTGACTTACTTGATATGTATAGTTATTTATTAGAAAAGATTTTTATATACATTAGGAAAGTATTGGTATATGTAACCAACCCCCATATGTGACTTTATAGCAGCGGAAGCTATTCTGGGGTAATGACTTCATGGAAATCAAAGGTCATAATAATAGAAACGACTAAAAGTGACAATTTTTGAGAGAGAAGTTTTCATTCATTTTATAAGAGTTTTTTACAAAAGAGATCCCAAAATTTTCATTTAAAACATAAGTTGAATGTTAACAAGGTTTGGACGGTTCTCAAGTCCTCCAATGCCACTCCGTGCCATAGATTGCTTAATTACCTGAGATAAACATGCTAAAATGGTCAACACAATGGTTGAGTGAAATTCACAATGTTTGTAATGAAATGTTTGAATACAAGTCATCATAAGTGGTAATAATTGCAACGAATACAATTATCATGAAAAACAGTATTATTGCCCTAAGCTCATGCAACTAAGCATTAACATCCGAAGTCAATTTAACGACTTGAAGGAACAACTGTCCTTAAGGAAATGTAACTTGCCAAAGTTATCCTTTGTTCCCAAATATAGTGCGTTTGGTTACCCTATGTACGGGTACACCAACGGGAGTCATCACCCCCAATAGATCTATCCATAATATTCACGTTCACTCGCAAGTGACTAATGGTTCATGATTAAGAAATATTGGCAGTGAAAGCAAACTTAGGCAATAATATACCAGGATAGCATATAGTTAGAAAAATACTCGTATTCATGGTTTATAGCATGTATCTCCCCACGGGATTTAGAAAACATGTAAAGGTAGGACTATAAAACTCTTATCAAGGTAGTTGATTGATTTGAAATTTAATTCAAATGAGAGTAAACAGCCTCGTCACGCAACCTGGGGTAATATGTCAAGTCTTAGTTTGATTGTTGATATTACAAACTTTATTTCATAAAGTTTAACGGTTTTTGGTTTGATAACTTGTGAAAATATCGTATCACTGTTCGGGCTATCATAATCCAGAGGTCATGTAGTAAACGTTTGAGGAGCTAGGACACTTTAAATCGTAAATCCAGCAACTCATCAAAATGTCTACCCAAATTGAAACCCCTCACATGAAACTCCCTAGTAACGTGATACGTTATAGATTAAATGATAAGATTTTATCATTTTAAGTTTCTTCAAAAGCTAGTGGATGATAAATTATGTTAAATATATAACATAATTGATTTATAACGTTTCGATCGATGAATGATAACGACAAATGTGTCGGGTTTTAATAAAATTGAGTCTTATAATATTTAAATATATTTTTATAATTAATATAAAAATATTACATTTTATACCTTTGAGAATACGAAAATAACAATATATACCCTTGATATATATATATTTACAAAATTAGCCCTTTAATTATATTTTTAAAACATTAAACCTTTAACTTTAATGCATGGTACAAAAACAAACCCTAGAGTTTAACTTTAGGATAATTACATTTTTGCCCCAAAAGTTATAAGTTTTAAGAATTTACAATATATACCCTTTGCATGAAAACATTTGCGAATTAAGTCCAAAAACCATAATATTGATATTTTTGATTTAGAAATCAATTTTGCAGGTTATAGCTTATTACTATAAGCTAAAATAAGTAACTTTTACAAGCTTATAGCTTATGAAAAGAGCTTGTGAGCCTAAAAATCCAAAACGGGTTCGTTTTGGTTTTAAAAAGATACCCGATGGGTTTAAAGTTTTAAGATTAGTTTTCAAGCTTATAGAAATGACAAGTTAGCTTATTAGAATAGCTTATTAAATTAGCTTATGGATTTTAGCTTGATAAGTACATGAAATGAGCTTTTTAGGGTTTTAGGGTGCGTTTAGGGCACAGTTTGGTTTAGGAAAACCAAACAAATGGTTTCTATGGTTCAAGGCTTATACAAGTAACTTAGATATAGCTTTATACAATATCTATAATGATACAAGAGCTTATGGAACAAGATTGAAGGCTTACTAGTACTTGAAATGATGAAAATGGGTCAAATAGAGCAAAAACAACTCGAAAAACTTAAAAGATAAATCAAGAGACTTCTTTCTTCTTGTTTCTTGGCTTCTACTTGATGTATACTTTCTTCTTAATCTTCCTTGGACTTGTTTAGATCATGACTTGAGGTAATATTAAGCTTTGATGGTGTATTGAAAATGTATGTGTATGTTTCGGCTTATATAGGGCTTAAAATGGAGTAGTGGCCAAGTTTACTTGGTGTGGTGGCCAAGGTAAATGAAGTATGGACCAATTAATAGTAGAGTGGTGACAAAGGAAGGCTATGGAGTAGCTATGGAAGGTGTAGGGAGGTGGTGATAGTTCAAAAATCAAAGGAGGTGGCTAGGTGGTTTTCTTGGAGCTCAAGGTGACTAGTAGGTGATTCATAGAGGTGATTAGGTACTAAGGTGGTGACAAGGTGCTGAAGGTGGCTAGCAAGTAGGTGGATCATGGTGGAGGTAGATTAGGGTTTTCGGGTTAGGATTTATGGTTTTGGACGAGCTAGGGTTTTAGGATTAGGGAGGAAATTGTTTAAATGTTGTGCTATAAGTGTTTGTAACTTGTGTTGAAAAGGTTGTACGAAATCTAGAAGCAAAATGGAGGGAAAATGAGCTTATTTGAATTTATGCATAGTCAAATTGTACTTTAAGCTTTAGGGAGTTGTACATTGGTTTTGGAGGGAATTAATATTCAAAAGTTATGCATTATACACTTGTACACATGCCTTGCAAGCTTGAACATTCACTTTATATGTAAACATTTCATATAATTAGGGTTTTGATATAAACGTTAACATTTGAAATCTGTTTTGTAATAACATTTTGAAAAGTATGTTAAATAGATAACATATGATAAAATAGAGTTTAAAACATATTGCTTGACATATTATAACGTTTACTGGCTATAAACGTTGATGAAATTGGCATAGGTAGGTTGCATGAGCTCGTTTACTTAGGTTATGCAAGTTACGTTGCATAATAGGTGGAATAAAGCAAAAATATTCATGTGAAAATGGTTGTACTTAATTTAATAAGTAGATATTACATTGATGACAATTGCATCTAATTTAATAGATGGATAATTACATAGATGAAAATTGTGGGTTGTTATAGTCACCCTCCCTTAAAAGAAATCTCATCCTGAGATTTAGTTGGATGCCGGAGTGATGTTTGAAAATAGATGCTGATACTTGGCACGAATTTGATCTTCGCGTTCCCACGTAAATTCTGGTCCTCTTTTACAGTTCCATCTTACTTTGACAATAACACTAAGAGTGGAACATTAATCCTATATTGTATCAGTATTTTAATTAGTCTATTTACTAGTTAAACCTATGATATGTACGTTGTGTAATGATATATGGGTTTTTAGCCTAAGAGACTGGCACATGTTTGGTGGAAACAAATATCAATTCAATACACAATAAACACAAAAGAAGAAAATTAGAAGATAGAAAAGCGATACAAGCCAAATGATAGAAAACTGTATTAGCCATATTAAATCCGTTTCAATCTTAGTTTGTTTGTTTTAGTGCAATGATTTACTTATCTCAAAGCGGCATATCATTCTTAAGACTTAGGCGGGACATCATCCTAAGACCTAGACATGATTAATCCTGTTACAATTAACGCATCCGCATAAAGCATCCTTTAGTTTAATTATAATCTATCTTAGGGAATCAAAGCAGTGGTGATCCTGTTAAAACCCTAGCCCAACAGGACTTTACCCACTTATTGTTTGACGGTGTTTTATATACTGGTAGTTTACTATTCTAATATTTATCAGTCAATTAAGAGCATGATTGCTGAAACATAAACGGGTCACCTACTGGTCCAACTAAGCTCATAATTTAAAGACAAAGACAGAACGTTATTTGTGATCCTATTGGTCCAGTAATATGAAACACGATATGGAGAGCTATCCCGTTATCTAGATTACTTGGTCTGTATCACTAGATCCAGTTGAATGATAGGTCGCATATTCAAACACATAAACAAGTATGAGGTGATAAACATAATTAAACAATCAAGAATAAATTAAGAAATCAATTTTAAAACAAACCAAACATTGAACTTTCATTAAGATGGCTAATACCCGAGGTATTAGCCCACAACCATTGTAATTATACAAGCGTAATCAAACAATTGAAAATCAAACGATTAAGAGAGTAAAAGTTACACGATGTCTTCTATGGAGTCGTGATCAATGCTTGAATTATATTATATATTAATTAAATCGAAATATCAAATTATAATGAGAGAGTTGTAAGTATTCTCGTAAGGCTCTATAGGAGATTACTTTTACAAAAGTAAAAAATCCTAAAACCTTCCACCGGGTCGTTTCCCGACGAGCTGTGAATTGGAGAATCGAGCGTTAAGTCAATGATCATTGTGTTGATATTCAAGTTTTTTGATTTGGTGATTTCTATTTCTACAAATATATGCTAAATCCATAACAAACGCATGTAAACAATTAAAAGCAATTAAAGATCGTAAAGCAATTAAAGATCGAACCTAAAAACGTTAAAGGGAATTAAAAACGCGACTCTAAAACCTAAATTATCAAATTTAAACCCTATAAAAGCAAATTTAATTTTTAAAGGTCCTAAATGATAAAAGAAAATTTAAAAAAAAAGAATTTTATTTTATTTATTATGAATTAAAAAATGGTTTAATCTAAAAAATTAATTAAAAACACTAAACTAATTTGGAAAAATCTGAAAAATTCATGAAAAGTGCTTTGAACAGTTTAGAACTTAAGAAAAATAAAAGGGTAGAAATAGCTTATTAAAATAAGCTGTTATTAAGCTACAAGGGGCTGAAAGCTTATTTGGTAAAAAAGGTGATAAAAGAAATTTGGTGTGAAGTTATAACGAAAAAGACTCAAGGGCGAGTTGGCAGTGTGTGGTGTTGTTAAGGTGTTGGCAAGTAAGGGGGAGGTCACAGGTTCGACCCCTTTGACCTCTCTTTTTTATAATTTTTTTTTGGTTTCCTTTTTAAAAAGTTATAAAATAAGCAAAGATGGAAAACTTTAAAAAAAGAACTTTTTATCAAACTTGAAAATAAGCTAGAAATAAGCTAAATAAAGTGACAAAATTGGTTTTTAAGCTAAATGACAATTGGCTAAAACTGTTTGATCTTTTAAGACTCAATAAGCTTAGGAAAGAACCAAATAAGCTAAAACAGATTATAAGCTACACCTAATGAGCACTAGGGAACAAAAATAAGAAAATAAGATGAGCTAGAAACAAGCTTAAGTGACAAATTACTTAAATAGGCTTTAAGGCTTTAATACTTAAACTGAAATTGCTTATAAGCTTGAATAAGCTCACACCTAAGCTAAATAAGCTAAAAGGACTATTAACCTAACCTAATAAGCAATCCTAAACACTAATTAAGCAAATCCAATAAGCAATAAGCTCAGAAATCAAAATTAGCTTTATGGCCAAAACTGTTAACCAAACAGCCTAAGTAGGCACTTTCTAGCTTATTTTTAATCCACTTAAGCTATCCTTATGGCTTAAAGACCAAAAGGACAGATGAAGCTTATCCTATAAGCTACAATATTCAGCCAAGAAAAAGCAGTTTGAAACTCAGATAAGCTATGAAAAAGCCAAATGAAAAGGACTGTTCAGACAGATTAGGATATTTTTGGTTTTTCAATTTTTTATAAAACACTAAAGTGCTACTTGCAGCCTAAAATTCAGTTAACTAAATAAACTCTAAACCACTAAATAAGCTTAAACAGATTAATTTCACCCTACAATCTACTTGTGCTACCAATTTCAAAAACTAAATCTTACTTTAACTACCTTAAAACTAAGATCTAAAACTTGGTTTTAACTTTTGCAAACTGAGACTTATGAAAATTTGACAGATTGTATGCTAAAACCACAAAGGACAATTGCAATCTTATACTAAACCATCCTAATGCTTATTCGCATCAAAACAAAGTATTCAAAGGCACTAAAAAAACAATTTAAGCAAATCCAAGCATATAAGCTGATTTAAAAAGACTAATGTACACAGATTCAAACCATAACTTCTAAAATCTTTGAAAAAGAGTTTTAAACCTTAAAATCTTTTGAAAGCTTCTCTAAACAACTAAGAAGACTTGACAAAGTTGGATTTTTAAAAGACAATCAAGCAGTATTAACATGAGTTGATACTGTAAGAAACTTAAAAAACATATTTAAGCTTAAAACAATTTGAAATAAGCTATAAAAAGCTAAAACAAATTAAGCACAATGTTAATAAATGACAAATAAGCACATTTCAATCACTAAAAAGCACTTGATAATAAGCAAACCAAATAAGCAGTTTTTAAGCTAAAAATGCAATCTTAATAAAAAACATGAACAAGTGAAATCTAAACATTAAGCAAACATGAATAAGCATCAAACATCATAAATAAGCATAGAAAATCAGTAAATAAACACTAAATAAGCAGAAATAAGCAATAAACAGTTTTAAGCTAAAACTTAAAAAATAGAGAACTTACAAAATCCCTTGCTCAAAACAGGGCAAACAAGCTCAAAAGAGCGTTGCCTACCAGCTCTAGCTTGTTTAAAAACAAGCTAGTAAAGTCCATAAGCCCATCCCTTTCTGGCTTATCTTCCAAAATAAGCTGAGGTACTTTGAGGGGTGAATTTTGGTGAACTTTTCTTAAACACTTAAAAGCTATATAACACTTTAGTAAAACAGATTAAACAAGGGCTTATAAGAGCTTGTTAGAACATTTTCAAAGCTTTTAATTCATTAGCATAAGAAAAACAGAACTTAACATAAAAACTTTAAAATTTTCATTAAAAAAATGTTTACAAGACTTAAAGAAAGTTACAATAAGCTGATTTTAAACTAAGATAAGCTAAAAATACAGTAAAAAGCTATTCTAAATTACTACTTAAGACTAGATAAGACTCCCATTCTCTGTGTGAAAACACACACTCTTTATAGCCGTCTTGAGAAAGTTCTAGGTCTTTTGAGTTGTGTTTTTTTATGAGTGCTCTCCAAGCTTCAATCATAGCCCTTCAATCCATCTTTGTGCTTCTTTGATTTAATCACAGCCCTTGAATTTGTCATGTCCAATCAGTTGGCTTAGGATTGCCAACATGGATTTGTTGGTTTGTGAAGTGGGGTTGGAGGGGGAATGTGATGGGTTTGTTTTAGGGTGCAGGGGTCGAGGTGACAAAGATGATAAATAGTAAGTTTTGGCGGGATTTGTTTTTAGGGTACTGTTCGTTTGATTTTTAACGGGGTTAGGGGGTAAAAGGACTAAGGGTGCAAAGGTTTAAATGCTGTAGGGGCTAAATGTGTTAGTCCCTAAGGACTAGCAATGTTAGTCCTTAAGGACTAACTGTGTAATCAGTTAAAAGGTATGGTGAGCTAATGGTTGTTAAATGGGTTTTGGGCTCTAGTTATGGGCCAGGTAATATGGTTTTGGACTTTAGGCTTTGACTTTTTGACTTTGACTTTGATTTTGACTTTTCACGCTCTTTCCATTCTCGTGCTCGGTTTTGTCTCTTTTGGCTTCGTTTTTTTGCCTTTAGTGAATATTCGTTACCTGCACAGTATACAAAGCAAAACAAACATATATTTGGCATTTTATGTCCGTTTTTGGTAATTTAGGCTCATTTTTATAGGTAAAAGGTATGTGTAATTAAGCACATACCAAAATCCCCCATACTAAGATATTGCCGTGTCCTCACGCAATGCCATAAGTAAACACTTTAGAAAACCAAGAATCTCAATCCCCCTCGACTAATTACCTCGAAAAGTAGCTAAGTGTTCATCAAGGGGAATTAAAGAATCATTAGCTTTGAAAAGCCCCGTTTTGACCATTTTTAAATATTTACACTAAGTACCACACATATTTTTTATATTTTTCCTTTTTCTCATTTTTTTAATACTTTTCTTCTTGACCAACTAGAATGTCCGGACTTTTGTTATTTTTATAACCATTAGGGTCATAGAACAAGAAGCACTTCAATCCTAAAATGCCCAAAAAGATAAATTCATCGTCTCCTATTTTTCACTTGTCCCAAACCAAGCTTAAAAACGAAATCACCGTTAAATATAAGTTAAGATGCTAACACTACTCATACTTGTAACTTGTGAAACTTTTCACTCCCGACAATTATTATATCTTAGGTGAATGTGCTTATTTCGAATTTCAACCATGGATCAACCTCTTTAAGAATATTGCAATATTTTTATGCTTCACGTTCCACCCAAGAATTATGATTTTGAAGGCGAGATCATTTCATGTAGCGACTTTCTTCTCGGCACATCCCAGCCGAGACCGGCTTAGGTGACCAGGCTTTTGACACCCCACTGAGAATAGTATCGAAACTTACGGACCTTTGGTTTCAAAAACTCTTAGGTTTCCCGTTAAACAATTCATTTAGAAAAATCACAACTTAAAACGAAATAGTCTTAGTTCAAAAGCATATTTAAATTTAAGAAAAAGAGATTTTCCCTATATTTATTAAATCACATATATTACACTTAATATAATTATACATCCTTTAAACTAAGGAAATCCTCGACCTTTTAGAAGGCTGCAACATCGGTTATGAGCCGGCAAGATGCATCAAACTTTTATCAGTCTCGGATAATTACTATGTGCCTTATTTAGAAGACTGCAACATCGGTTGTGAGCCGACAAGATGCAGTAAACTTTTATTAGCCCACATTTTTTATTATTATTATTATTACCTCATTTTTCATTTTTCATCAATTTTTTTACACTTTATATTACCACGATATAGAGAAAATTTGTTGAGAATTGTTTTGCTCATCTAGGATAATAATAACAATGATTGATAACACGTAGCGGAATAAAAAAAGAATACAATCAAAGTTATGAACAAGGTTTTTTCATTCAAACGATTTCCCTATTACCCCAACTATAACTTGGGGCTACTAACTACTACATAGACATCTATAATATGTCTATTACTAACTAACTACTAACGATGGTGTACACACACACACCTTTACTATTCGACTCTCATCAGTCGGCTATGCTATGAATAAAACATATGTCTATGATCTCTTTATATAGGGAGAGATCATGACTTACAAAGGAAGTAAATTAATACGATAAGGAAACTATTTAAACCAATTAAATACTTTCCTAATATGATAAGGAAACTATTTAAACTAATTAAATACTTTCTTAATCTTAATCTTGTAAACTTTGACCAAATCTTCATAATTCTACACCAGCTTGTAGAATTCTGATCTGCTAGATTTAGTCCTTATGTTTCATTCTTTTATTTATTTTGTCTCATCAAATCTAGAATCCCAACAATCTTCCCCTATTTGATGATGACAAAATAAACAAAGTCGTGTACCAACTTCATCATAAAGCCAAAGCTTCCTTTGAAGTTGAGATGTAATCATCTCCCTAAATGAAACAAAATCTTCAATGCTTCCCTTTGACTTAAGATAAAGTCCTTATATTTCATTCTTTTATTTATTTTGTTTCATCAAATCAAGAATCCTAACAATCTTCCCCTATTTGATGATGACAAAACAAACAAAGTTGTGTACGAACTTCATCATAAAGCCAAAGCTTCCCTGAAGTTGAGATGTAATCATCTCCCTGAATAAAACAAAACTTCCTTGTAAACTGCTAACTGCTTCCCCTTAACTTAAGATCTTCCCCTTAAGTTAAACTCTCCATGCCATGCCCACCCACAGGATCTTAAGTTGCTCATTCATATATCATCTTACTCTTTCTGTCTTCATTCAAATAAGGGAGTGTATGTAACTTTGATCGTTTTCACTACCACACATTATATATCAAGGGACTTTTAATCCATGCTTCCGAATCTCCCAAACTTGTGTCTTATGTCTTGCACTATCCACGTGATGTCGAACTTATAAATAAATACGTGAAATACAAGTAGACCGCAACCTCTTGACAAAAACCTCATCTTCTATGAGACACATACTAAGTGATAGCAAATGTAAGCATTGAGCACCATAAGAAAAATCACACACCTTTGCTAGATTTTGACAAGTCTTCGTCAACACCATTTAAGCATGAACAAGTTATCTTAAAAGCCAACCACAACTTTAAGATATGATAAGATCACGCATCTGTGAAAATCTACTACAACATCAAATAAGCAATAATTAACTGTCTTCGTAATCACATCTTTAAATAATTCTCCAAAAACGAGCCATAAATCAATAATAATAAACTATTGTGAGAAACAGTTCCATCCGAGATCCAAACGCGTCTGTTGTCCAACATCGGATAAAGCTAGCAGCATTAACTCAGAAACCTAGCAGCACTAATAACCAACGAACAGTATTAACCAAATCAAGCATGCTAGCAGTACTAATCATCCAATCAACCAAACAGTAGTACCTGCTTTCACACCTAGCAGTACTAACACATATACACTTAGCAGCATAAACTTATCTTTGAACTTTAGTACTGGCAGCTTTAATTTTTTATGAGCAGCACTAACATGAACCATCCAAAGATATATAGCAGCATTAATAATCTGTTGGCAGTATTAATTGTATCTTGGCAGCACTAATGTTCTTGGCCATCAGTATCAAGTATCAACACAGCAGCACTAACAACAACTACTATTAGCAGCACTAAGTAATATCCTTGAATATATAGCAGCATTAATATACCTTTGACCAATCCAGCAACACAAAGAAACTTTATATGGAGTAACATAAAATCCCTAAAAATCAGGGATTTATAAATTATATGAAATCTTGTTCCCATAATTACGTATCAAATCACAACTGCTTCCATATTTCACGCAGTCAAACACGTTACCTTCTTTTCTTTATCTATGCCGCCATAAATAAATCTGCTAATAACCAAATGTAATCACCTGCTGCATCTTCTTTTTGAATCTTGTTGTATAAACCGAAACAACATCCTTCTTGACGTGTACCTGCTGTGACTCTCAAACTAGCAGACCAAACCCTAACATGCTGCTTCAATAAATACGATCAGAAACATATATACCTCCTGTACGCGAACACTTCACATCAGCAGAAACGATTATAGCAGTATTAATCGTGAATACTTTTTTTTAAGTATCCAGACGACGCCTCTTTTAGCGACACTTTTCTGTCACTAAACTGTCACTAATTCTGCTTCGTGTTTCTTCACCAATACACGATCAAAAACCTTATAAAATCCCAGATCAAGAGCCACGAGGCTCTGATACTACATGTTGAGAATCGTTTTGCTCATCTAGGATAATAATAACAATGATTGATAACACGCAGCGGAATAATAAAGAACACAATCAAAGTTATGAACAAGGTTTTTCATTCAAACGATTTCCCTATTACCCCAACTATAACTTGGGGTTACTAACTACTACATAGACATCTATAATATGTCTATTACTAACTAACTACTAACGATGGTGTACACACACACACCTTTACTATTCGAGTCTCATCAGTTGACTACGCTATGGATAAAACCTATGTCTATTATCTCTTTATATAGGGAGAGATCATGACTTACAAAGGAAGTAAATTAATATGATAAGGAAACTATTTAAACTAATTAAATACTTTCCTAATATGATAAGGAAACTATTTAAACTAATTAAATACTTTCTTAATCTTAATCTTGTAAACTTTAACCAAATCTTCATAATTCTCCACCAGCTTGTAGAATTCTGATCTGCTAGATTTAGTCCTTATGTTTCATTCTTTTATTTATTTTGTCTCATCAAATCTAGAATCCTAACAAAATTTCTTTTTAGAAAATTTAAGTATAAATTTGAACTAAGACTAAATAAATTATTGTTATTAACTATACTTCAAAAATCGTTGATTTAAGTTTAATTTTCGAAAAGAGCACGTATTATTAGTCAGGTTAGAAGCTTATGGGAGAAAAAGCCACAAACTACACTTATGAGCTCTTAAGATTTCCAACTAATCCTTGTTTAGCATCTAACTCATAATTAACTCTATCATTTCTCGTTCTTCGCAAATTTAAAATCTTTAATAAAAAGATCCGCGAATGCTTAGTCAAATAAACTAGCTTAGGCAAGTTTATAAAGTGTTAGCCTCAATTTTTTTGAGTCAATAAAGGAAGCTTGTTCCCGTGTTCAAGACCTCACTTCGGGGATTGTCTTCCTAACTTCCTTTCCGCGTGCCAACTGCTCATGATATGGAACTTTTGATAAAAACCTTTCTAATGCCTCTTTCCATAAAATCACAAAATGATAGCTTTCGTTTTGAACATGAACTTAAAACAGAAATGCATGAAGATTTTGAGTACGTTAAATCCCTTGAAAAAGAGATTGACGAACTTGAATCTGAGAAGGCTGATTTTTCAAATATGTATGATCTACTTCTTGAAGAGTGTGTGTCTAAAGATGTTATATGTTCATATTTGCATTCTCTGTCTGATTTAAATGCTAATACTGAATTGCAATGCTTATATCTTCATAAAGTCAAAGAATGTGAATGTCTTGCACAAAAGCTGTCAAAACAAACTGAATCTGTTAATAACGAAGTTCATAATAAGCTTTTAAAAAGTTTTTCTAAACTTGAAAAACACTCGATTTCTCTTGAACTCTCTTTACAACATTGTAAAGAACAGATGAAAAACAACCCAGTTTGCAAAGAAAATGCTTCAAATGTATTTTGAAAAGAACGTGAACAATATCATGAAATACAAGATTTGAAAGCTCAAATGCAAGACAAGAACATAGCAATAAGTGAGTTAAAGAAACTCATCGAGAACTGCAAGGGAAAGTCTGTGGAAACTCAGTTTAATAAACCATCTGTTGTTCGACAACCAAATGCTCAACGGATTCCAAAACCATCAGTTTTAGGAAAACCGACTCCTTTTTCAAATTCTCCTGAAATGAGAAGTTTTCAAACGAAACAGTCGGTTAATAAAACTAATGTGTCGGATGGTTTGTTTAAACAAGTCACTCAACAGAATTTGCCTCAGATTAGAAAACAAGCAGTTCGAAACACCAATGTGATTGCACCTGGCCCCTCTAGGAATTGCCCAAAGCATGTGTCACATCAGTCACCAAGGGAAAAAGTAGGCTCAAATGACATGGTTCATAACTACTACCTAGAGAAAGCTAAGAAAAGTGCACAACTTCAGAAAGACAAAGATGTGAATGGAAAACCTAGTATGATTGATCCTGCTAGATTACCCAACACTGCTAATGGTTGCAAACCAAAACCTAGGAATTGGCAAGCATCAATGAGTAGTCGGGTTTCAAACAAAGATGTTCACTTAGGAGAACATAGGAAACAAAAGCCTTTCTTGAAGTTCAATGACTTGCAATGTCCTACATGCAAAAAGTGCCTTTACAGTGCAAATCATGATGAATGCGTCTTAGAATACCTCTCAAGGTTAAATCCTCGTGCCTCTGCACAGAATAAGGATGCAAAATCCCATAAGACAACAAAGAGATATATGCCCGTAGAAAAGTCAAGTGCATCTAAGAAACCAGAAAGACAGATCCCCACAGGACATAGGTTCTCAAACAAAAAGACTACCACTGTCCCTGAGAAAACAATGAATCCTAGATCTTGTCTTAGGTGGCAACTAACGGGTAGAATTCTCAAGACTGTTGGTCTTAGGTGGGTTCCCACAGGAAAGTTATTCAACTCTTGCACGAGCAAGGTTGAAAGTGAACCCACACATGGTTCAAATGTAGATATCCATCATATTCATGCATGCAAACAAACTCTGGGTTTAAGTGCAGGTACGTCATTCAATGGTCAAAAGCAACAAAGAATTGACCTAAATGCAGATGCACTATACAATGAAAAGCAGGAAAATCTCAGAGTGTGGTTGCTGAAATTACTGATATCTAAGAAACCAGTGCCAGAATGGTTTCACAAAAGATGAAATCTTCAGCAAAGACGTTTGATCGCAGCAGATCAAGCCTCGGTCTTCATGGCAATGACGTTTGAACAACGCAGTTCAAGCCTCGTTCTTCATCAAATGACTTCTGATCATAACCGTTCAGAACTCGGAATTCAAGACCACAGCAATGAACAGTCAAGTTCAAAGCTGGTTCCAAAAGTTGTTCCTTAAGCAAACAAGACAGCTACATCACGACAAGAGTTGGAATTACTATTCCACCACATAATCTCTTCAAGAAACAACTTCATCAACTCCAATCTATTTCATGGCTAAAGCTTCACCAACTCAAGCATGGTTATGGCATCGAAGACTTTCTCATCTTAACTTCGATTACATCACCTTACTATCAAAGAAAGATATTGTGACAGGCTTACCTAAGTTGAAATATGTCAAGGATCAACTTTGTTCGTCTTGTGAAATGAGTAAAGCAAAAAGAAGCTCATTTAAGTCAAAAGTTGTTCCAAGTTCCAAAGGAAGGCTGAATTTGCTTCACATGGACTTGTGTGGTCCAATGCGGGTTGCAAGCATAAATGGGAAGAAATATATTCTGGTGATTGTTGATGACTATTCAAGATACACTTGGACTCTTTTTCTACGATCCAAGGATGAAACACCATAAGTTCTCAAAGACTTTCTCACGATGATTCAACGCAATCTTCAAGCTCAAGTTATTACTGTCCGTACTGATAAAGGCACAAAGTTCTTGAACAAGACACTCCATGCTTATTTCAAAGAAGAAGGCATTGAACATCAGACTTCTACTCCTCGAACACCTAAACAGAACGGCGTTGTCGAAAGACGGAACCGCACTCTTGTTGAGGCTGCTCGAACAATGCTCTCAGCTTCTAAGCTTCCATTATCATTTTGGGCTGAAGCAGTTGCAACCGCATGCTATACTCAGAACAGATCAATCATCATATCGACTCATGGAAAGATGGCGTATCACATCATTAATGATAGGAAACCTTCAATAAAACATCTTCACATCTTTGGTTGCATTTGTTACATAACTAGAGATGGGGAAAATTTGGATAAGATGAAAGAAAAAGGGGATCCATGTGTCATGGTGGGATATTCTACTCAGTCGAAGGGATATCGTGTTTACAACAAGAGAACACGCTTAATAGTTGAGTCCATTCATATCAAGTTTGATGAAATCAAAGAAATGATGTCTGATCACAACAGTTCAGACCTCGCACCACAACGACAAGAGATGTCTGTTGAAAATGTCTCTTCAGGCCTCGTTCCTCAAGGACAAAAGGCGTCAGATTATGACAACTCTGACCCCGTGCCCCCAAGACAAAATGTTGTTCCTACAGCAGAAAAGACAGATTCGTCACAACAAGGGTTGGAATTTCTCTTCAGTCCTTTACTTGAAGAATATTACAATCCAGCACACGGTCATGCTGAGGACAACAACAATGATCAAGCACCGAATGCATCATTTCAAGAAGATGAATTTATCAATCCTTTTTGTACTCGGGTACAAGAAACTGGTGAGTCTTCCTCACGCAACATTGATAATACCGATGTGCATTCATTTCAACCACAAAGTCATGATTACCGATGGACCAGAGATCATCCATTAGAACAAGTTCGTGGAAATCCAACCATGCCAGTTCAAACAAGACGACAGCTTGCCACAGATCCTGAAATGTGTATGTTCGTGCTCACGGTGAGTATTGTTGAACCGAAGAACATTAAGGAGGCAATGGCTGATTCTGCATGGATCGAAGCAATGCAGGATGAACTTCATCAGTTCGACAGACTAAAAGTCTGGGAACTAGTCGACAAACCATTTGGCAAGATGATTATAAAGCTAAAGTGGTTATGGAAGAACAAGAAGGATGAAGATCAGACTGTAATTCGCAACAAAGCACGACTTGTAGCTAAAGGTTATGCTCAGGAAGAGGGTATTTTCCAATCTAACAGATGGACGTGAAAACGGAATTTCTTAATGGTCCACTGAAGGAGGAGGTTTATGTTGCTTATCCAGAAGAGTTTGTTGATCCATATCATCCAGAAAAAGTCTACCTTCTGAGGAAAGCTTTGTATGGATTAAAGCAAGCTTTAAGAGCCTGGTATGATGAACTATCAAACTTCCTGATGTCCAAAGGCTTTACTAAAGGTACAATTAACCTAACTTTATTCAAGATAAAATACGGGGAGGATATTCTACTTGTGCAGATTTACGTTGATGACATAATTTTTGGGTCTACAAACCCTAAATATTCAAAAAGATTTGAAAAGTTAATGCACAGTAGATTTGAAATGTCCTTAATGGGGGAGATGAAATTCTTTTTAGGACTACAGATCCACCAGTCCCCAAAAGGTATTTTTATCAATCAGGCCAAGTACGCTTTAGAAATTCTAAAAAAGCATAATATGGATAATTGTCACTCCATTGGTACAAAACCCAATTTAGATGTAGATTTGAGTGGAGAACCCGTAGACCAATCTGATTACCATAGTAAAATCGGGTCACTCATGTACTTGACATCTAGTAGACCAGACTTAGTGCAAGCAGTATGCTATTGTGCACGTTATCAAGCACGACCAACACAAAAGCACCTCAAGGAGGTTAAAAGAATCTTTAAATACCTAAAGGGTACCATTAACATGGGACTCTGGTATCCAAAGGATTCTGGCTTTGAACTAACAGCATTTTCAGACGCTGATCATGCCGGATGCCTTGATACTCGGAAAAGCACTTCTGGAGGGATACAGTTCCTTGGTGATAAGCTAGTAAGTTGGATGTCAAAGAAACAAAACTGCACTGCAATGTCTTCAGCAGAGGCAGAGTACGTGGCGTTATCTGCAAGTTGTGCTCAAGTAATGTGGATGAGGACACAGCTTCAAGATTATGGCTTCAACTACAACAAAATACCGTTGTATTGCGACTCTCAGTCAGCCATAGCAATCTCATGCAACCCCGTACAACATTCACGGACAAAGCACATCCATACTCGGTATCATTTCATAAAGGAACAGGTTGAAAATGGTATAATTGAATTATATTTTGTCAGAACTGAATACCAATTAGCTGACATGTTTACGAAAGCCCTTCCTGAGGATCGGTTTAAGTATCTTGTCAGAAGGATTGGTATGAGATGTTTGACTCCAGCTGAACTGGAGGTTCTGACAAATGAGACTGCTTGATATCATCATCAAACATCACCATGTACATATTTTTGAGAAAAGCAAAATACAAAAATATAAAACTTCAAAAAGAAAATACAAAATCAGAAAATTATTGCCAACATTGCCTTTGAAGATTTGTCTTTATTATTCCCTTGCTTCCTAGTGTTGTCTTGATTCCTGAATTGACTTTCCTTGCTTTTTGGTGCTCTACATTCTCTGGCAAAGTGTCCCAACTTATGACAGTTGTAACACTCAACCTTGGATTTATCATACCCAACAATATCATTAGCATTAATGAAGATCTTCTTGCCTGTCCTTTGATAATACTTCTTTGCCTTCACACTTAGCAGAGAGAGCTGCCACTTCAAGTCCATTGCTTCCAAATCATCTTCATGAATTTGCTCTAAGTCCTGGTGTAGGACATTAGAACCATTGGTATTTTCAACCAAGAAAGCATACACAGTATTATCACTGACGCTAGCAGTACTAACTTGTGGGCTAGCAGCATTAACATTAGGGCTAGCAGTACTAACTTGTGAACTAACAGTGTTAGCATCATTAGTATTGTTAGTACTTGGAGCAGTCATGAAGGCCAAGTTCTAAGCACCACTATTTCCACCAACGGATTTCTTTACCTTTTGTTCAACAATTTTTAAGTTGTTGTACAAATCATCTATGCTCATAGTTTCAACCTCAGGCTTATTCATCCACACAACTACATGAGTGTTCTACTCAGGTGGTAAGCAACTCAAAAATTTTGAGTTTAAATCTTCTTGGGCAATAACCACACCCAGAATAGCAAGCCTACTGACTATCTTCTGAAGCCTATTGAAAATAGAGTCAAGAGATTCTGCACTTGTTGCACTGAAATTCTCATACTGCTGCTTCAAAAGTGTCTTTTGAGTTTTCTTGGTAGCTGCATTACCTCCAAATCTTGTTTCAATGACAACAAACATTGATTTTGCATCAGGGTACGGGCTGAATGTGAGTTGATGTTCATTGGGAAGAGCCATCAGTAGCAAGCTCCTTGCTTTGACATCATTCTTCTTATTTGTCTTTTCTTCAACAATTGCTGGTATATACATCTTTGTCACTAAAGTACCATTCTCTTGTGTCGTTTATGGTACTGACACCCATGAATCACATTTTCTATCACCTCCCAAAGTGCATAGTCTTGGATCTGGAAGTACTGCTTAATCCTTATAACCCACATCTCATACTCACCCAGTTTGAGTATAGGAAGCTTTGCAGTAGGACCACTATTTGTAGATTCAAGATCCATGTCTTCTAGATCAAAGTTTCTCAAAGCAAAGCTCTGATACCACTTGTTGATCCCAAACCTAGACCGATTCCTTAGGTTGTCTAAGGTTAAATTACCTTGGATAAATCCAAAATAACTTGTTGTAGAAACTTTGTATGTATATTAAAGTGTATGTGGAATCTACACCTTAATAACTAGAAGTAATATGAATAAAACAATAATCTTGAACAAACAAAGATATAACCAAACGCTCCAATATTATTAGATTAATAATACGAGTACTCTTCATTTAGTACTAGGGTTTACAACCTTGAAGCTTTTCTTAATCGACTTTGGCAACTATGAAGACTTATGTGCAAAATTGATATCTTAACTAATGCCCTAAAGCCTGCTTTTATAGACTTAAGGAAACCTGGTCGGCTTACAATACATTTCTAAGATATCTTAATCTTTTCTAAACATAAACGTAATCTTTTAAATAAATACATTATGCATATCTTATACATAAATATCTCAATACTTATCTTTACAAGTATTTTTGTTCCCCAAACAATCTTTATCTCTTTAATTTGTCTTTATCCTCTTGACTGTAGAAAGTCTTCGAACAGTTGTAATCCTTTTACCAGTAGCACTAATAAACATAAGCAGTAGTAATATTAGTACTAGCAGTACTAATATATACTCACAGTAGTAACTTGTACTAGCAGTCTTAACATTTACTACTAGCAGCACTAACTACTTAGCTTATATTTTAGTCTTCAACACTGAGCAGTCTTAACTTCAACTAACAGCAGTAACTTTATGCTATCAGAACTAAATTATACTAACAGTAGTAACTAGCAGTGGTAACATTATACTACCAGTACTAACCACTTAGCATAATTTCCATTATGTACCTGAGCAGTAGTAACTTCAAAGAATCCATGAAGTCTTTTAAGTCCCAACAGTTTCCCCGTTGGTTTCAGGTTTTTTTTTGCCATCTGATATGCGTTTAATCACATATCATTTTTCCTTATTAAAATGAGCTTAAATGACCAAAAATACATTGTATTTGTTTGTATTGTGAATTGTATTATGCAGGTAATGAATATATCAAAAATGGACAAAAACAAAGGCAAATTAGACAAAACCGAGCACGGGATTAGAAGAGCATGAGGAAATCGTAGCCGAAGTCATATTCCTTTTTAATGGGCCAACCCGTAACCCATTTAATGGGTCGGGTCAGCCCATTAGTATTTGAATAATATTAAGTCCAAACCTAAGCCTTATGTAAAATACAAGTCCAAGTCTAATTCATAAAAAACCTATATTCATTTCAACCCGGTCCAAGCCCAAAGAGGAGAAAAAGCCCAACACCACTTTTGCCTTACCCTGGTCAAAGTTAATAAACCCCGCCTTTTTACTGTTCATCATCTTCTCACAACAAAATTCAGAGGGTAAAAAATCCACACTCCACATACTCCCTTCTCCTTCTAGAAAGCCAACGTGGCATGTTTTATGACACCCTGGCAATCCTGAGCACAATGATTGGTGGATTAGACGTGTATCAAATCAAGGGCTGTGATTGATTGATTTAAGGCGGTTTGATTCAAGGGTTGAGATCAAAAGGATTGAAGATGCTCCTTTGGCCTAGAAGCTTCATTCTTCTCTATAAATAGAGGCAGTTTCACACAGTAGTAATCATCTAGAGTAGTGTAGTATAGGAGTAGTGTAGCTTAAATTTTAGCTTATTTTCTTTCCTTATTGTAATTTTCCTTTCAAAAGCATTGTAATCCCTTTTCATTTAATAAAATTCCAGCTTCTTAAATACTGTCTTTAAATTCTGTCTTTACTTTTATGCAAATTAAATCAAAATGTGTTTGGAAGTTACTTAGTGAGCTTATATGAATGATAAGCCAGAAATGGATTGGCTTATGGTGATTTACTAGCTTATGCTGGAGCTTGTAGATAAGCTCTTAAAGCATTTTATGTCCTTGTTTAAGCAAAGGACTAAGGTATGTTTATTTTTCCTTATTTTTGCTTAAATTTAATCTTAGCTTATTAATCTGCTTACTCAATGCTTATTGTTGCTTATTTGTGCTTAATTTGTCCTATTATAGCATTTTGTGTTTAGTTTTTAGTCTATAATAGTTTAAGTTGAGTTTTCTTAGAAACTGTCTTATTTTTAGTTAAAATTGCTTATAGATTAAGCTTATTACTAGGTGCTTATTTTTCCTAAGTCTTTGTTTAAATGTCCTTAATATGGTAAGTGCTTAATCTGTTTTCAATAATCATAGCTTATTTGGGTCTGTTTTAGCTTATAAAGAGATTTTTAGATTTTAAAAGGGTGTTTGGGTTAAGAAGTTTTGACAAAGTAAAAAGCCTTGCAGGCTGTTTTAGTCACTTAAATGAATTTCATAAGCTTTAAATTAGTCTAAATGTTAGTTTTTATAAGTTTAAAATAGGTTTTGTTGAGTTTTGAGTGTTGTTTTATCAAATCCTAAGTCCGCTGGACTTTTGGCTATTCAAACAGTTTATTTTTGCAAAATTTCATAAAGTCCTATTTTAGGTGTGGTTTTTATGAGATAAATGAAGTTTATTAACATCAATATGCATCTGTTTTGAGTTTGTAGCTTTTGAAATAGCATTTTAAGCATCTTAGATTGAAAACAGTCTAATAGTGGTAATAGTAGGTTTGTGCTTAAAAGTCTTTAATGAGCAGATCATTTGAGTCTAGAATCTAGCTTAATTTTGATTTATTTTTCTTTCATTTAGCTTATTTTAGTAAGATTTCAATCTGTCTTAATTCTTTAGTGTGTCACAAGTAGTTTTTGAGTCTTAATTTTAAGCTTAAAAAGTCATTAATCTTTAAAAAGCCAAAAATAAAGTAGTGTATCTGTTATTTGCATTTGCATATTCTAGCTTAGTTTTCAAACTTATTTGCTTGAATTTAGCTTATTTGAGTCATTTGAGTTTAAGTCTTATTTTTTTTAGCTTTTAGCTTATTTAAAGTGCTTATTTGTCCTATATCTTAGCTTAAAAGTTTGGTCAAGTCCTTTAAAATCTCTTAAGAGTTAACTGTCTTAGTGCTTAAGTTTGTATCTCAGCTTATTGTGGTTGCCTATCTCTAGTTATAAGTACTTATCAGGTATCGTTTTAGGTCTGTTTTTAGCTTATAAGGTTTCTAAGTGCTTATTGAGTCCATTAGTCCTAACAGTTTTAGTTAAATGGCAAAGTCTTAAATAAGCTAACAGTCATCTTTTGATTGTGCTTTTCTTGCTTATTATTAAGTTCTGGTTATAAGTCCTTTTATTAAAAATTCTAGTTTTTGCTTATTCTATAGATTTTACAAAAAGAAAAATAAAAAAAATGTTTTTAAAAAAAGGTAAGTCACAAGACTCGAACATGTGACCTCCCCCTCAACACACATACACCTTTGCCATCTGCGCCCTTGGGACTTTTTCGTTTAGGAATACTTTCGTATCATACTTATGCTCATTTTATTTTTGCTTATTTAGCTTATTAGATTTTTCACAGCTTATTGGTATTATTTAGTTTAGTATTAAGTTTAGTATTTTTAATTTAATTTTAAGTATTATTTAGTTTAAAAAATAGTTTTAATTAGTTTAAAAATTCAAAAAAATATTTTTCTGTTATTAAAAATTAGTTTAAGCATTTTAGTTTAAGAAATTTACATTTTGGGATTTTAGTATTTTAATTTGTCATTTTTAGTTAATTAGTTGGTTAAATTTAGCTTTTAATTAGTTTTAAATTGTTTTAATAGTCGTTAGATTTTTAAATTGCTTAAATTTTTAGTTTAGCGTGCCTTTATGTGCGTTCCCTATGCGTTATTAGATTTAGAATCCAAAATCCAAAATATTGAATTTTCAAGCACGCGATCACGAACCTAAACGAGATTTTCAATTCACACTTCGTCAGGATACAACATCCGGGAGATAAAATATTGTTTGTCCTCAAGTAATTTTTATATCAAACGGGATACTCTCTATACTATTATTTATTTGGTATTTTGATATATATATATATATATTGACTATAAATATTCAAATCAGTTTTTAGCGCCGCTGCCGGGGAGGTGTGTTACGATTATCGCGTTAAGTTTTGAAGATTAGTGCATTGAAGACCCTTCCCCGTGAAGTTATCGTTTTTTGTGAATATATATATTTTATATTTCTTTATTATTTTCATTTTCTTTTACATAAAACAAAAAAATACAAAAATATTTTATTTTTCTCGATTATTTTTGTAGATTTATTAAAACATCAAAAATACTTTTCCTAAAGTATTTAAAATACCAAAAAAAATTAAAAAACCAAAAAATAAATCATGTTGTCAATTCTTAATCGGCTCACCTTTAGTTTAACAAACTATAATAGATGTATAAGGACGGTTGATCCTACGAACTTCAACCCAAAAGGAGAAGGTTTTTAAAACGCTTCGCGCTTACCCGATCCTCCGTTTCTTTGTGCGTTTTCTAGAGAGCTACCGTGCACATTTGACTATCGATTCCAAAAATATTTTTATTTTTATTTTCTTTATAAAAATCTAAAAATATTCTCCTTTATCCTCTTATTTCGTTTAATTCTTATCTTCTTTATCCTCTTATCCATTTAATTCTTCGACATGTCTTCGTATAACCATTTTGGTTGCTCGTAGTGTGGAGGTCCAGAGACTCCCGTTGCTACTATGGCGGATACGCGTACTATTCGAATACTGCCAAGCACCCACCACCGAGTGGTTTATGTGAGATGCAATTAGTTCCCTTCCTCCTATGACTTGATCAAAAAATTTTAAGTTAAAAATACGAGTTACATCCAGCTAGTAACTTTGAGTCAATTTCATGGTTTTGAGAAGGACGATCCTCTTTCTCATATTCGTTGGTTTAATAAGATCACTTCTACGCTTAAGTACAAAAATGTTCCACATGAAGCTATCAAGTTGATGCTTTTCCCTTTTTCTCTTGAGGGGGCAGCCCGGGTTTGGCTTGAAAAAAAAACCCCCTCGTTCTATCCATACATGGGAAGATCTCGTTTATAAGTTTGTAAATTATTTCTTTCCTCATTCGAAGACTAATACTACGAATCACAAGATGACATCACAAATTTTTAGCAGAGGTTTGATGAAACATTTAGTGAGGCATGAGACGGTTTTAAAGATCTCCTTCGTAAATGTCCACACCATGGTTTTTCGGAATTGCATCAAATCGAGCACAATATTAAATGCGTGTTGACCAATCGATCAAGATTCTCTCTCCCACCGTGTAATCTTTTGAACTGTACCCTCGAGATTCATTGACTATTAATGAAGAATAAGCCAAAAGTTCGCACTTCAAGAAACAAACTAGTTGTTTCAAAAGCAAGTACTACTTCTTCTTCTACTCCCGCTTATCTACCGGAGATTACCGCTCTTACTGATGCCATTAAGGCTATGCTTCTTCAGAACAAGACCCCTTCACCAGCTCCCGTTAAAGCTATAGAAGAAATTTATGTTACTTGTGGTAGACCGCATCCTTACTATGAGTGTCTTGCTATCGATGGCAACACTTTTAATGCTTCTGCAGCCACAGGGACCTACAATCAAGGAGGTCAAGGATACCGTCCTCAAGGAGAAACTATTATCGTGCTAGTAATCAAATGAGACCTACACCTGTTTTACCTTCAACGCGAATGTCAAAACAATCAGAACCGTAAATCATAATCAGGATACAATCAGAATCAATTTAAATCAAGGAAATCAGAATTATCAAGCTCTGCTTAATCAAACTCAAGTTGGACCTTCGAATGATTTCTCAAACTACATGAAGACTAATGATGTTAATGTGAGAGTTATGCAAAATCAAATAAACAATATAAAGGCAGAATTTAAGAATGAAGTCCAGACTACAATGAGGAATCAGAGCAATGAGTTAAAGAATGATATAAAGAACATGATGAGCAGTTTTTTTCAAATGAATAGTCCCTTAGGTTCGAGATTACTTCCTAGTAATACCGTTGCTAACCCGAGAGGTGACTTGAAAGCTATTACTACCCGAAGTGGTGTTTCATATGATGGACCTACGATTCCAACTACTTTTTCTCCTCTTCCAAGGAAGTGGAACATTAACCAAGGTGACAAAGGACAGTGCAAACAACAAGTTCCAGGCAATACCACCGCACACATCCAACCGGCCTGTGTCTAAGTGTTAATATTCCAGACCCGATGTTGCGGAGACAAGTTTGTCCGTAACCCTGATCCCATTTCTTATGATGAAACACCTGATTTTTCTTACCCACCTCCACAGCCCCAGTACGAGACATACTCGTGTGAGTTATGTGGGAACGATTCTCACTATGGTTTTGATTATCCGCCACGATTACCGCTTGTCTATGAACAGGAACCGTGCTACAATCAAAACTTTGGTGATAATTATTATCCACAAAATTCATCGAGTTTTCCACAACAATATATTTGTTGTAAAAACCATGGGGGTCCTCATGAGAGCTTTTAGTGTCAACCAATGAATCAAAACTACTTTGAGCCTAATCCTAGCTATAATTATATCTATTCTGGTTTTGACCGACCCTCGCAGTATCCCATCGATCAATCACCTCCTCAAGAAATAAGTATCCAAGATATAGAGGTTCAGAAGCATCAGTGTTTAGAGGAAATGCAAAGTATGATTAATTAAATTCAAATTGAAGATTATCGTAATGAGAGAATAGATATTCATTATAGAAGGGAATGTTAAATTAAGATTGATTACCTTAAGGATAATTTCAATAAAATGAGTATTGAAATTAAGAAAAAGGAGAAAGAGCTTCGCCAACGAGAGCATGCGCCTAATCTTAGTACTTAGACTGCCGAGCTTTCACGACGTTTCAATTCTATTTACGATGATGACGATGATGACGAGGAGACTACTATTCCTTTGAATGAAATTATTTCTCAACTTCCTCCCTCTATTGCAATCACAACCATCTTACCGGCTATGGAGCCCGAGGATTCTCTCATCATGAGGGATGAGAATCTTAGCACTATTCTTGAAAAGGAATTAGAAGAATTCATAAAGTCTAGTATTGAGGACCTTGTCCCAATCCCAAGTGAGTCCGAGGATACATCCGACAATGACAGTGAGTGTGATTTGCCTTTTTGTGATGATTCTCCCCTCTTGGCGTTTTAGGGAGAAATTTTGTGACTTTCTCTAATCCTCTCTGCGATGCTAATGATGATTTTACCTCTAGTGATGACGAGTCACTTCCTAAGGAGGACGTTCAGGAAGAAAATTTTAAAATTTATTCGAACCCTCTTTTTAAATTCGATGACAAGTACATCTCTAGTAAAGTAAATCCTCTTTTTAATGAGGTGTTAGAGGACATCGAGAGCAAGGACTCTTATGTTTCTAACCTTGATTAGCAGGCTTTGCTAGTCACACATCTTTCCGAGCTTAATAAGGATGAGTGTTTTGACCCAAGAGGTGATGAGATCGAAGCTTGTATTACAAGTGATTCAATTCCACCGAAAATTGATGATGTCGACTTTGATCCGGAAGGAGACATTCTTCTACTTGAGAAGTTATTAAGTGATGATACATCATTTTCTCTCCCTCCGAAAGAACTTTATTTTGAGGATCTTAAGATGATTAAATCTTCTATTGATACTCCTCCAGATTTTAAGGACGATTGTTATGACTCGAAGGGAGACACAATCTATCTTGAGAGTTTGGTATTTAAGGACACTATCCCTAATCTCCTTCCTGAGGTGTTTTTAGATCATGACCCAAGAAGCTTAAAGGATGAACCTGATAATAATGATTTGAAAAGTATGGTCAAAGTTTTCGACCCCGAGATTCATGAGAAAATTATTTCTCCAACTTATGTGAGGTTACCCTTTGAGGATCGCCATTATTTTTCCCTCACATTTGTTTTTAAAATCTTTCTTCCTTTTCTTATCTATCTTATGAATCCTCTTCCTTTTCTCTCCTCCGGGAATGACGACCTTATTTTTTACCCCGGCATCCCCACTTATAGTTTTTATTCCTTAGAGCCGGTGGCATATGAAAGTCCGATGAAGATTTTTCCATTCTTCTGTTTCTACCTCAAGGACAAAGGAATTTGGGGAGAGTCAAGCTAGAGACTCGCACAAAAACAAGCGCTTCTCGGGAGGCAACCCGTGTTTCTATCTTCTTTTTCTATTTTCTAATAAGTGTGACGTGAGGAGGCTCGCCTCTTCCTTTCTCGTGTTTCGTGGCTTGTGTTTTATGTTCAGGATTGCCCCGGATTATGAAGACTCTCGTGCTCGTGGTTTTGTCCATCGTTCACTCAAGCTTCAATCCTTAGCATGCTTATATATGGGAATCCGATATCCTAGATCTTATTGACTATGTTGTCTATTAGCATAATTAATAAACGGTTTTAGATTTACGTAGAGACCCCTTTAAACATTGAGGACAATGTTTAGTTCTAGTATGGGGGTATCTATCGATTTGATCTTACTTGCATTTGCTTTGTCTTCACGTAACCCCGTTTTGCCACCAAAAATATGTGATTTTATGCCAAAATTAAAAAATTTCAAAAATAAAATAAGTGTTTTGACACGAATTTTTGACTTTCCGATGGTGAGAATAAGAATAAATTTTGACTTGATCGAGCATGTTGCGCTCTAGCTTGCCCCTTAACTTATATAAATTTAAAGCTTTTGCTAGTCTTTTATACAAGAAGCTTTAAAACGCGAATTCTAGCTTGAAAAAGCCAAGAGTTTACAAGTTTCCATAATTGACTTTAAATATGTAAGGCTTGATTTTATTAGACTAACAATTCGCGGATTTTTTTATTAAAGATTTTAAATTTGTGAAGAACGAAAAATGATATAGTTTTATATAAGTTAGATGCTAAACGTGGAGTAGTTGGATCTTTTTAGAGCTCATAGAGGTTAATTGTG
>BQNB010038852.1:2191-38565 GCA_026074375.1 Tanacetum coccineum | reverse complement strand
ATGATGAAGAGCACGATGATGTTAATGAGTGAACTGATTCAAATAACGATGGTGATGACTTTGTTCACCCTAAGCTTTCCACTCATGATGAAGAAGATAAAGAAGAAGACACCTTCTAATTATGAATCCACTGATGATGAATAAAGTGATGAGGAAATACAAGGTCCGAATGTTGAGGGAGAAGAAATAAATGTAGAGGAGACAAATGAAAAGGTCGAAGCGAATGAATTATACAGGGACGTGGACGTCAATCTGGAGGGAAGAGATACTAAAATGATAGATGCTCCACACACTTTCGTTCAAACTACTCGAGTAATAGAAGACACTCATGTGATCATAACACCGGTCAATCCTGAAGCTCAACAATAGAGTTCTTCTGTGTCATCTGGAATCGTTACTAACATGCTCAACCCTAGTCCAAATACAGGTATTGACTCTATATTTAATCTTAACACTGAGTCAACTTCACTGATAGATGTTCCGGTTACTACTATTGCCAAGCCACCTCTTTTGTTTACAACAACTCTTCCTCTACCACCCACACCTTTCATCACACATCTGCAAAAAACACTAATTCCTACACCAGCAACTGCTCCAAGCTCCTCCCTACAAGATCTTCCCAACTTTGGCTCTTTATTTGGGTTTGACCATATACTAAAAACTTTGGAAACCGATTTCTCTGAACTCAAGCAAACAAACCAATTTGCTGCAGTAGTTTCTTCAATTCCCGACATTATTGATGTATACCTTGCCAACAAGATGCATGAAGCCATCAAAATAGCTGTTCAGTTACAGTCCGACAGACTTAAAGATTAAGCTCAAGCTAAAAATGCAGACTTCATCAATAATTGATAATAACATTAAGAAAATAATCAAGGATCAAGTCAAAGAACAAGTTAAAGCACAAGTCTCCAAGATTTTGCCAAAAAATTGAGAAGACTGTAAATGAACAACTCGAAGCAGAGGTTCTATCGTTCATCCAATAAATCTAAGACATCTCATGCCGTAGCCGCCAACCGATCTGAACTAGAACTTAAAAAGATTCTTATAGATAAGATGGAGAGCAATAAGTCAATCTACATATCTGATGAACAAAAGAATATCTACAACGCATTGGTTAACGCTTACGAAAGTAACAAACATATAATTAACACATATGGAGAAACTGTTTCGCTTAAAAGACGTCAAGATGAAGAGGATAAAGACGAAGAACCCTCCGCTGGATCAAACTGGGGGTCCAAGAGAATAAGAACGGGAAAAGAACCAGAGTCAACTAGTGCACCAAAGGAAAAGACCTCCAAGACAATTGGCAAGTCAACTGAAGGGTCTAAATCTCATCAAAAGTCTGCTGACGAGTCTGCTCAAGCAGAGTAGCCAATGCAAACTACCAAAGATTTGGAAGAACCCAAACATCAGGAGTTTGAAACATGAGTTACTAAAGATCAACCTGATAAAGAGACTTCTCAGCTTCCTAATTGGTTTCAGAAACCAACAAAACCTCCTACTCCCGATCGTGATTGGAACAAGACTTTGCCTGATACTCATGGACCTGTTCAACCTTGGCTAAGCTCTTTGGCCCAGATGGAAGATCCACGTAAGTCGTTTAATGAGCTAATGGACACTCCTCTTGACTTCTTAGCATTTGTGATGAACCGGCTTAAAGTTGATACTCTAACTTCTAAATTATTAGCCGGTCCAATGTTCGAGCTGATGAAAGGATCATGCAAGAGTCTGGTAGAACTTGAATATTTCTTTGAAGAAGTCTACAAGGCAACCACTGATCAATTAGACTGGAACAATCTTGAAGGTCAGCAATATCCTCATGATCTGCGAAAACCACAACCATTGATACCTAATTCTCGAGGTCGTCGTGTCATACCTTTCAATCACTTCATCAACAACGACCTTGTGTATCTAAGTGGTAGTATCTCAAGCCGAACTTATACAACTTCAGTGACAAAGGCCAAGGCTGCAGATTACAGGCATATCAAATGGATTAAAGATATGGTCCCTAACACAATGTGGAGTCAAGTGCTGGTTAGCTATGACAAACATCCACTCTGGGGAATCTTACATTGGGGGCAAAAACGATAATAATTCTATGGATTTGCTGCTAACAGGGAATCTGCTCAAGATGTCTACTCCAAACACAAAATTATTGCTATCACAAAGCTTCAAATAGTTGAATGTCATAATTACAAGCATCTGGATTGGATCACTGTTCGTAGAGATGATGACAAGCTGTATTCATTCAAAGAAGGCGATTTCAACAGGCTTCGCATCCAAGACATCGAAGACATGCTGCTTTTTCTTGTTCAAGGCAAGTTGACAAATCTTACTGTTGAAGAATGCCTTGCTTTTAATGTCTCCTTGTGAATGTTTACAAGAAGCATTGTCATCCAAAGGTGTGTGGAAGATCTTCAATTAGGTGTCGAGAGTTATCAAAAGAAGCTCAACCTCACAAAGCCGGATACATACATATCAGATCTTAAACGAAGGGAAGCTTATACAGCATACTCCAATCCCAGAGGTTTCATTTACCAGAATAAAGACAAGAAGAACAAATTGATGTGTATTGATGAACTCCACAAGTTTAGTGACGGTACACTCAATGATGTTCGAACTGCTCTTAATGATCGTCTAAAGGGAATCCTCGAAGGGCATATCATTCCCTATACTTAAGGCGGTACTTCTTCCTAAGACCTAGAACACTAATCCTTTCACAATTAGAACGCCATCCGCATAAAGCATGCCTTATATGATATAAACTATCTAGGATCGTAAGTAATGGTGCATCTTACTTAAACCCTAGCTCATAGAGATTATACCCACTGACTGCTTTAACGCCAATTTAGAAACTAAGTAGTCTACTATTTGAGTCCTTACCAATGGAATAAGAACGTACGCGTTGAGTACCAAGGTCACCATTGCACAACAAATCTCACTCAATCTCTAAAGTTAAGATAGGTCCATATTTGAGATCCTATTGATACCTAGATATATAAATTGCAATTGGAGAGCTATCATCCCAGACTCTTAAAGCCTACGCCTAAACAACACCGAAGTTGCAGCGCATTAAATATATAGGACTAGACCCAGTTGAATGATAGGTCGCATACTTAAGCACATAAACAAATATAAATTGATAAACATAAACAACAATCAACGATAAATTAAGCAATTAAGATAAACAAACCAAAAATTAGATCTTTATAAACATGGATGATACAAGTATCAGCCGATAGTCATTGTAAAAATACACACGGTTTGATATATGAACGATTAAAGTAAAGAAACCTCGATCGAACGCGTATTCGATTATGCGAAGATTACAAGAATTTTCCTATGATCTTGAGGCTCTTTTCTGACCTTCTAGGCTCTTCTGATCGTCTCTTGGTCGACTTGGTGGTTTAGGGATTCACTTGCATACCTAAAACTGAGTTTAAGGTCGTTTATTTATAGTGTCTGGAATCGCGTCGATACGCCGTATCCATCCATGTGGGATACGGCGTATTAGGGATTTCATGGAGTAAGGACAACGTTTGATATCTTCCAGAATCTTCGTGTATAATAATCCTTGGATACGGCGTATAGAGGCTTCTGGATACGGCGTATTAGTCTTTATGTCTTCGTGATTTCTTGTGAAGTATAGGCACGGATACGCCGTATCTTCTTGATGGATATGGCTTATTGAGGTAAAACTAGTTGATTCTTCTTCGTTGACCAAAGTATTATATACGGCGTATCGTTGACGTAGATACGGCATATTCTTCAAAGTCAGGCAATGGTCTTTTGATTCGTCAAAGTCTTGGATAGGTCGTATAGGTCTAGAATAATACGACGTGTTGGTTGTCAGATCAATAGACTTTCTCAAACTCTTCGTTTATTCTCCAAAATGCATGCCTTTTAGCATAACTTCACCAAGTACTCCATAATTACTGCAATTCTCAAATATAAATGATTAAGTAATAGTTCTTTGCAATAACTATACAAAATGGGTTAATATCGTGGGATAAATGATGCTATAAAATAGACGTTATTTGATGTCATAAAATATCCCCCCACTTGAATCCTACATGTCCTCAAGTAGCCTTTAGAAGTTTATAAAAATGTATCCCTTAAGGATATTTTTTGTTAAAGCATTTATTCGATCTATTACAAGTACACAACCAAACACCTCACGAAATAGGAAGATGAAAACACTCAAATCACTCAACTAATCTATGTGGTAACATGTAACTAATTCGCTTAATTTCTCAGTCGTGACGAGTATTCTATCATAAGCTTGGCAAGGATACACATCTCCACCACTAAAGCCAAGGAGTAACAAGTTTATAAAGGTAAATATGGGTTTTTTGTATGGAAAGGCATACGGTTGATTACTCTAACTAATCTTTTATCGATACCAATGTTCCAGGAGGGCGACAAAGACCACACATACACACCCGTATCCACGGGATAGACACATGTGACTACTCATTCACACCTCGATAAAGCTAAATATTAGGACTAGTAGAGTAATTTAGGGTAGGAACCTTCTAACTTTCACCAAAAGTTATAAACCAACGAGGCAGCTGAGACATGCATACACACCCGAATCCACGGGATAGACATACACGCTCGATCACATCCCCGTTCGAGTAAAACCAGCGGCTAATCATCAGGTGATAGGGAAGTAAATTGTTGCTAAATAAAAATCAAGAAACAAATAGATTAAGACTTAAGTTACAAGTTTCTAGACACTTATTTTCCTGACCGTTATTGTGACAAAGACACTACTATTTACAACGTCTTGATCATAGATCAAAAACAACAACCTAAGTTGGCGTTCCTATAACGGTCAACTCCCCAATCATCCCAAAACTTTACATACTCTACAAGGTAAGTGGCGATATCTTCCACTTTGTACAATACTCAACATCGTTGATTTTCTTTGACGTATCAACGAATAATCGATCCTTCGTATAATTCCTTCGTTAATGCTCTTTCGTGAAACGATTATCTTCAAACTTTCTTTCTCTTTTTTTGCAATTTTTCTCTTCTTTTTTTACTAACTAAACTTCAAATCTCGGTGTAGTTTCACCATCTTCACGATCATAATAATTCTGGATAATTCCTTTGGTAATTTCTTCATTGTTCGGATTCACCATTAATTGTGAATGTAGTAAATCACATGAGCTTTGACTACTAGTATACATTCCTATTTGTAATGTGCAAATTTCTAACCGCACTAAAGATAGAAAATGACACAAGACTCAGGAAATACAGACTTTACACTTTAAGCAACTAGCAACTGTAAATTAAACTTAATCAAATAGGGTAGGTTAAGGTGTAAGGGAGTAACGAAACAAATAGTTGGTGTAAATTCCTAAAGGATTGGCTTTACGGGTTGTTCTAGTGGATCATCACTCTAAAGATGAGAGTGGAAGGGTTTAAACTGAAGGTTAACTAACCGGTGTAGTTAGTTAATAAACAACATGTATAGGCGATTTGGTTGTAATCCTAAGATTTACCAATTTAAACAAGTTACTCTAATTAAATCCATAATACTCATTATTGTGGTCTCGAATAGATATACTAAGCCAAGTTCTAAAGTCTACAACATCACCGGCACACTCATATTTTGTAGAATTTGGGTAAACATTTGGAAACGGTAAGGTTAAATCCTCATAATATCTAACAAGGGTTCTTGTGTGCGGGTTATGTATCAAGTAATTTCATAAAAGTATGCCTGAAAAAGTTTTAAATTTGAGCATAATTTAAGCTTTTTATTGTGAAAATTAGGACAAGTGATCATTCTAATTCCATCCCCCCACTTGAATTATACAACGTCCTCGTTGTATATATATAAAACATTAAATACGGGTATTTAAAAAGAATTAGAATGAGAAACTCCCCTGATATTTGCTCGGTAGATTCTCCAATTTGCGTTTATGAGCAAGATTTCGTGTTGAACAGCCGTCTTGAGGTTTCAAGACTCCAACACTTCAAGATTTCTAGATTCGTAAATTCTCCATCAATATTCGTTAATTTTCTTTCACGAGGTCATGCGTAAATCCTCAGAAAACAAATGCAATTCTATCTCTGTGTATTCATTTGATTAGACTCGAAATAAATACCTAAAACTAAACAGGAAGTTAATACGCCGTATCCATTCCCCAGGATACGCCGTATTGATACCTGTGACGTATACGCTGTATTAGTTTAATAAATACGCCGTATAGATGGTGCTGGAAATAAAGACTGGATAACGTCCAGATAGTCAATACGCCGTATCCATGGGGTTTGGATACGCCGTATAGACATTCTGGGAAGACAGACTCGATAAAAATTGAAAATACATTCCGGGTTGTCTCCCGGCCAGCACTTTTGTTTACAGAAAAGTCTTTAAGTTAGACTTGCCCCAATTTAATCTCATCCTTATAAAACAATTCGGGGTCGAACGGGATGCCAAATGGCACATACAAATTCTTGATTAGGAAAATGAATGACATCCCTTTGTTAAGATAATTCCAAGTCATGATATTAAAATTTAGTCCCTTGATAAAAGTTTCAGTTTTGAAAATTTTATTCGATGTATCATGACTTGTTTCCAAAAGCTTATTTGATCCATGTGCATAGGCACCATCATCGGTATTTATTACATCAGGTAATGGTTTAACAGATAAATCCCCCGAAGAGTGTTTAATATCGACTTTACCATCATCATTGTCCTTATCCAATTTTGAATCATTGGGTTAAATTACGTTAAAAGGAAATAGATCATTAAAGTTTAAAACGTTTTGTTCACATTTAGACAATGATGTTTCACTTTTCAAATCAGATTCATCGATATGTTGAGGATTTAAAACAGGTTTAGTTGAGAAAACTAATTTAGACGTTTGAGCATCATTGTAAACAATGGCTGGGAATTCTTTCTCAAAATCTTTAAAGTAGTCTAAATCATCTAATTTAGACGTTTGAGCATCATTGTAAACAATGGATGGAAATTCATTCTCAAGATCATTAAAGAAGTCTAAATCATCAAAACAACTGACCGTAGGCTTGGGTGATGGAATTAAAGGCATATTTACTTTATCATTATCATTTTCTGAATCCGTTTTTAAATCGTTTACAGAAATTATTTTGTAAGAAAGTGAATTTTTGTCAAAAATTACAGTGCAATCTTCATCGTCGAATTCATCAAACGATATTATAAAGTCAATTTCATTGTTGTAAAGAGAACTTACCGTAGGCTCACACGAGAGTGCTGCTTCAGATGTTAACTTGTCGTTAAAGACTATAGATGGGAATTCAGTTTCAACAGATCCGAGGTCGTGAACGTCTTCATTATCCCAGATCTTACCATACGTAACAGTTTCCCAGTTATACACCTTACCACGCCTACGAGCTTTTTCTTCCTCAAGCCTGATATACTCCTCCATAGTAATGTTGGGGTCGTCTATTTTAACCTATAATAAATTAGCTAGGAAAGAAAACTGTCAAATAGCTTAATACACCGTATTCAGTGAACTAAATACGCCGTATTGATGATAGAGTCGAATACGCTGTATTGGTTTGAAAAAATTTATACGTCGTATCTAAGAAACTGAATACGCCGTATTAAGTATTCGACTCAGAAAACTTACATCGGACTGTAATAATGCACACAAACACACAATATGCAAAAATATACAATGCAAAAAATTAAACACACAAATATACAAATTAATCTAAACTAATCTAAACTAAAACACTAATAAAAAAATAATAAAACAACTTTACTCCCCGGCAGCGGCGCCAAAAACTTGATGTGTCGTCGTGTAGGTTTTATTTATGTATCAAGTTTTACTATTTATTTTATGTCGACTATACCTAAAACAACACTTTCACGGGTAGTGTACCCGGTCAGATGAAGTGTCGTGGTAAGTAGGGTATCGATCACTAAGAGCGAGAGCGTTAATCCTAATTCTATCAGTATTTTAGTTATCTAATTTAAACCTAAAACTAATGCAAAAGGGGGGTTTCAGCCTAAGAGACTGACACAATTTTGTGTATCTAACCTAAGGTTTTGATGACAAGTAAAGCAATAAACACACACAAGAAGACAAGCAAACGATAGAGGAATGGTCGAGAACTAATGTAAGGAAAACGTATCAACCATAAATAATCCGATAAACACAGGTTTGTTTATTTAGTGCAATGATTGTCTTATCTCGAAGGGGCATATCATTCCTAGACTTAGGCGGGACTTCATCCTAAGACCTAGACCTCCACTTCCGCCGCTGGTTTTTTTACATTCGCCCGGCTGGGGCCCTGAGGCTGCTGGCTGCCCGAAGTTGGTAGGGCTCCGCCCAGGGGGGCGCTATGCTTTGCATTTATTTTTTATAGTTTTATTTTTGTATTTGTTTTTTATTTCTTCGGCCTGGGGCCTGGCAGTGCGGGGTTGTCTCTTTCGGAATGCCTATATCCATGCTTATCTTTTATTTTTTTACATTTTGGAAACTATCCTTAGTGATAGTTCTAATGTATGTTTTTTAGACATCGGCTGAACACAGCACCATTTTGTTGTGTGGTGGTTAGCCAACTCTTCAAAAGCCTTTCTCTCTCCCTTCATTGCATCTTATGTGGCTTTACTAGTCACTCACTTCTGTAGGAACCGTTTTTTAATACACTTAAACTTCATAACACGAACCCCACCGAATCAAAAATAAAAGAGGAAGGGGCCGGAAGGGAAGGAGGAGGCCAGAGGATAGACGAATAATAGAGCAAGGCGAGAGAGACCAGACCAGAGGGCTGAGAGTTGAGAAAGAAAATAAAAAAGGGAAAATTAGATACTATGAAAAAAAAGATATTTTCTAAATAAGAAAATATTCTGTATAGATATTCTAGATATTTTAGATAAATTTCTAAAATATATATATACCCCTAAACATTTAATGTGACGCCGCCGGAATTTATAGGGACCCGGGGCTCGGGTTTTTTTTTTTGCTTGGCCTTGGGATTTTTTTTTTTATTTAAAACCCAAAACATTATACAATATTAGATTCTCTATTATAGGGAGCCAGCCCGGGATAGATATTCCCGAATATATTATTCCTGTGTTTCAAACCCTTTAACTAATTGAAATAGACCGAAGCTCCATCGTTAGAGTTGAGCCGAGCTTACCTTGTTCGACTCAATAAATTGAGGCTTAAAACAATTACTCCGAAGTGAAGTCTTTTTGAACACAGAAGGAAGCGAGCTTCCCTTTATTGACTCAATAAAATTGAGGGCTAATCAATCTCCCCCGAAAAGGCAAGTGCGTTCATTGATGACATTCTTTATGAGATTAGTCGGATTGCTTTTGTCATTGCAAGCTCAAGTGTTCTTGGTCTTTTGTCTTCGTTCTTTCGTTGGTACACATTGTTCCTTCATGCTCTTTGCGTTCTTGCTGCTGACCTCTATTTGTCCATGTCTTTATCGCTCTTTGGCTATCTTGCGAGTCTTTAAATGTCTTTGACCAAAACAGGCCTCAACTCTATGCATTATCTTGAAGCTTCAATCAGTGTTTGCGGAAAGTCTTTGTCTTAAATCTTGAGCCTTTCTAATAATCGATTGTCTTGTAGATTAAGCATTTGAATGGGGATTGAGGTTGCCGTTACCACCGTTTTTGACTAGCATGTTTTTTTATGTTAGTGAATAATACGAGGACACGTGGGGGAAAATTGATTTGAAAAAAAGCATCGAACGTGTCACTCAATTAAAGTGTTTTTGTTAACATCATCGTGAGTGTCATGATTTTTTTCAAAATTTCATCAACCGTCAATTGCATTTACTGGACCAAATCGATAATATCCTGTTGTCACAAGTTTGATAATAAAGAATATCTCGCAACTGGTCCACCTACGCAGTTCTGTTTGATGGATGACATGGATAGGATTTCCATTCGTCATTGTGAATACTAAAGAGTATCACTATGAATGTTCTGGCAAATATCACCAATGATATTGACGTTTGGACTCTTGATAACAGCTTGTGTACCCTGATTCGACGTTTCAACAAGTGTTTGAAATGGAATAGTGTCCTATCGAGATTTTTGTGATTGTTCTCTTGGCTTCTAGACTCGATTTGTTGCATTTTGGTTTTTTTTGTATCGGAGGTGGAGCAGATTGCCACCATTTCAATATCAGACAATCTCGGACAAGGTGGATGTCAATACGATAACTTGTGGAAATCTCCTTGGAAAATGAGACAGTTTCTGTCGAGGATGCTTCGCTAGGAAACATCGAGTGGCTGGGGAATAAGGGGTTGTGCAATTGCCATTCACTGGGTCCTATGATGTCATTTTCTATACCAGCAATCATCTTGTGATTCTGATAGCATTATGCTATTGACCCGCGGTTTCTGCACGTAAGTTGTGTGGAGGGCTTCTTTCTTTAGGGACCATTTATCCATGACCTTTCTTTTTAATTCATCAACGCCCTTCAATTGCTTACCAAGCGTCATTACTAAACACCTTGTTGTGATTTGTTCCAGTGGTTTTTAACTCAATCTTATCGGCATTATTCCCTATACATTCATTTCTAATCTATACCTAAGGATGCTATTTTTAACTTTGGATTATCCGTGGTCAGATCCTCCGGAGTTCTGGTTGGATCATAGGATGATCCTAACCTAAACCACCTTATGTACTTAGAATCGTCATGAACTTAAGATGTTGTTGGGTATAAGATCGAACCAATAAAACCTTTTCAGCACATTTGATGTCAATTAGATCATATTTTAAATTACTTTCTCCCTTATTTTAAATACATAAACATGTAGTTTTAGAAATACCTTTTGTGATTAAATTCTGTCTTGAAAATTACGTGGGAAAGAAAATATTATCAGATGATGGTTTGGAACATTCGTGATAATGTTTTTGAATACATAGACGGTTGTCGTTTGTTGATGTATCCTAAGAAACATTTTTTAAAAACGTTGTTTTTCGAAAAAAACTCCCCTCTTAATAGGACCAATTGAAAAATTGTTGGTCTTTTGATACACTGTCAGGGTTTGGAGTGATATGAACACACAATTTTTGAAGATTATGAAATTGCATCAGAGAATTTCTGAAAAATTGTTGTTTAAACTTTTTGAAAAACCAGATGTTAGAGGACTTCTCTTAACGGTAAGGGTAAGCGTCACATGAAACGTCCCATATCTTTTTCTTTGAGCTAAAAAACATTGAATGTCTTGTAAGAATAGCTGCAGACCCACCGAGGAAAGGAAACGTTAATTTTCTTCGTTGTGAGGATAAGTTATAAACCTTCCCTTTATGTGAAAGTCCGGGTTTATGTACTGACATTTACACATAAGCCAATTTTAGAAAATTAGAGAAATGACTCCAGTGTTTTGAAAATTTTTTTTGAAATAGAAAACTCTCCGCTTCGTCGAACTTCATTTGACACACCGTGGTCATGTTAATCGACATTTTCTAAAGCACGTAAATGTTATCGTTTCCAAGAGGACATGCTGAAGAAGATTTTTTTGGAAATTTTGGTGATATTACTGATTTTGTATTTTTTTTTTGAAGCGTTTCAAAGTTTTACTTATTTTTGTATTTTGCTTTTCTTTAAAAATAAAATATGTAAATGGTGATGTTTGATGTTTGTTATTCGAGCAGTCTCAGTTGTCTCGAACCCTCAAGTTTTCATCTGGAGTCCAAAAATCTCATTCTCCCATCCTTCTGACGAGATACTTAACCGAATCCTCTGGAAGAGGCTCTTTCGTTAAAACATGCAGCTTAATTGGTATTCAGTGCTGACTAATATATAACTTTCATATATACCTTTTTCCAATCACTTGTTCCTTTATGTAAAGTAATACCGCGAGTATGGATGTGCTTTGTTCGGGAGTGTTGTACGGGGTTGCATGAGGATTGTATGGTGGACCTATGAGTCGCAATCCAACGGTTATTTTGTTGTAGTTGAATGCCATGATCTTGAAGTTGCTGTCCTCATCCACATTACTTGAGCACAATGATTAGCGATAAACGCCACGTACTCTGCCTCGGCTGGAAGACATATGCAGCGCAGTTTTGTTTTTCTTTCGAACATCCAGATTAAAGTTTTATCACAAGGAACATGTATCCCTCCAGTACAGTGCTTTCCGAGTGTCAATGGCAATATCGGCCTAATGATTCAGCGTCTGGAAAATGATTGGAGTTAGTTACAAAGCCTTTGAATCCTTTGGATACCAAGCGTCCCATTGTTAACTGGTACCCTTTAGGTACGTTGTAAAGATTCCCTCTTTACATACCTTCTCATTGAGGTGCTTTTGAGTTGGGATGTGCTTGAAACGTGCACAATAGCTTTTACTGGCTTGACACTAAGTATGGTTCTACTAGATGTCACAGTACATGGTGACCCGATTTTTATACGATAATCAGGATTGGTTCTACGGGTATTATCCCTCTCAAATCGAATATAGATTTGGGTTTAGTGAGCCAGTGGTTTTCTGTCACCAGATGGAGTGCAACAGTCTTGTCCATTATTATGCTTTTTAGAATCCTATTAAAGCCGTACTTGGCCCTGATGATATTTAAAAATAAACCATCTTTGGGGACTGGTGGCATATGATAGTCCTAAACAAAGAAATTTCATCCTCTCCCCCATTAACGGCATTTCAAATTACTGTGCATTTAATTTTTCAAAATCATTTTTGCAATATTGAGGAGTTTGTTGGCATGCCAAAAAAAATTATGTCCACACCATCATCGTAAATTTTGCACAAGTTCAGGAGAGATCCGTCCCCGTTATTTCTTGTATCTTGAATAAAGTTGGTGTTGTCAATTGTACCTTTAGTAAAGCCTTGGGACATCAGCGACGGCTTGTAAGGTCATCGTAACAGCGTATCTTCGGACGCTTGCTTTAATCCATACAACGCTTTCCTTATAAGCGTATAGACTTCCTTCTCTGGAATTAATTGGATCAACAAACCTTCCGGTAATTCAGGTGTGACAATCGATCGAGTGTCATTGATACACGACGACCACCATGTGCAGTGACCTGTTACACTCGTCACTCCGCTGTTACCCTACGATTATGTGATAGCTCCGGCTCTCAATCTCCTCCCGTACGCTACGACATCTGCTCGAGGTACTGATTTCTTCATTCACGCCAGGAATTGAACTCCATCCATGACGCGCCAGAGAGAGAGTGCAGACCAGCAATACTACTACCATATGATCTCAGCCTTTTGCAAGGCGAGAAAGAATAAAGTGTGCAACTTCGCTTACTACACCCGTATTCAGTGAACTAACCGCCGTATTGATGATCGGAGAATGCTGCTTGTATGGTTTGAAAAAAGACTACGTCGTATTAAGAAACTGAATAGCGTTATAAGTATTCGACTCAGAAAACTTACATACGGACTGTAATTAAGCACACAAACACCCACTATGCCAAATATACAGATGCAACAGGAGTTAGAGACCAAGATGAAGCCAAATTGATAACGATGTGTCTAATCTAAACTAGAATTATACTAAATAAAAAAAACGAATTAGAGAACAACTTTACTCCCGCAGCCGCTTTTGGGCACGCCTTCAAAAACATTGATGTGTGTCGTGTCTGGTTTTATTTATGTTCAATTTTTTATGATATAGGATCGGATGACCTATTGAACCTCACGCATACTAGACGCACTTTCCCGTGGTGTTGTCTAGTACGTGATTCACCCCAGTGCACTAGATCCAGGCGCATCGTGTCTCGAGTGTCTACGTGATGGTGTAATCATCTCAGTTGTGGTGCATCGTGCCTCAGATGATGCGGTTGAATCGTCACTGTAGTAGTGTGTCCTTCCTTGCGATATTTTTCCTCTAGATGGTTTCAATCCTTAAAATTCTTAGTCGATCGCAAAAGGTAGGGGTCATGCGATCCTTACGCTGACCTTGCCACAAATCTTTGTATTCTATCTACATCCGCTACCGGTCATATGAAGACCAACGACCAGCACCGTAGAACATCACTCGAACCAGGAAGTAGATCCTCAAAACGCTCACCTGAGTTGAGGATTGTGACTCCAGGATTCGAGGAACAAATTGGGTGGAGAAACGTAATCAACCATAGAAGAAGTCATCCTACCGATACACACGGGATGTTGTCTAACTCTTGTGCACATGGCCTCTTTCCTGTCGTCGAAGGGTTATATGTTCTTCCTAGCTGAGGCGGTGTGAGCTTTCTTCCTAATGATCCTGAGATCAGATTGTATGATAGAAAGTGTCTTTGCGCATAATTTAGCTCTGTCATCGCATGCTCAAATCATTTAAAAACTATGAGCTTATAGTACTACCTTGCCTTAAGGAATGCTCCAGTATTTATATAAATAACCCTTATATAAATAATTGTAAAATACATAAGGTATGGTAAGTATATATATATTTATACATATATATATACACCTAAGTCACGTTCACAAGTAAGCAAGTAGTATGTCTGCACATACCAGACAAATATTCCTATAATGGTTTTACCACTATAATTACGCGTAATTGTTTCACATAATGCCTCACGAGTCCTAACCATCATCGGGGGAATTTATCAAGCACCTCGAGTTGTGTAACAACCTGTCATGGCTCAATTTCGCAACTCATCAAACAAGAACTGTCTTGAGATTCAGTCATGAATTGTTACACGTCTCGACCTAGTTAATAAATTTACTCGACGATGGACAATACTCGAACCTTTTACGTTCATCTAACTTCACATCGTTATCATGTTGCATGTATATCATGTATGGTCCTGAGGCTATGGTGCAACCCACCATACCTCGACAAGGCTCTAGTGTTCATCTATCCCATAGAAAATCTGTGTACTTTGAAAATGTTTGATGTATGCAATGTTTGTGAAAATGGCTATAGTCTAGGGTAAAATATGCAACCTAGTTCTCTATAGCCTTGGCTCTGATACCAATCTGTAACACCCCCAAAATTTGGGTCGCAGCGGAATATGTTTCCGGGAGCGTTACTTCATAATACCATTGCACAAGTCATGAGAGAACGACCTCTAAGTGTCGTTTGAAAAGTATTCTTGTATTGTTTAGACTCCAATGCACATCATATAGGCCAAGCATCTAATTCACCTGAGAAAAACATGCTTAAAAGTGTCAACATTAAAGTTGGTGAGTTCATAGGTTTTTGTACAAATAACTGTAAATCCCAAAAACTATATATATAGGTTTACTGTGTTCCAAGTTTCGCCCATACAAGACTTGCAACGCATAAACCTACATATATAGGTTTCCTTAAAATATATATAATCCCAAATTGTTTCCAAGTATATATTGTAATGAGCACAATATCCCAAAATGTTTCCAAGTTTGATTTGCCACTTTATTCAAGGCAACGTAAATATTCATATGAGTATAAAACAATGATTACGATTACTCTAAGTTATGGAACCGCTACGTAGACTCATATAAGTATGCCACTTTATTCAAGGCACCGTAAGGATTCAGATTCATCAGTATATCATATTTTACTCCGACAATGTTATAACGTTCGTTAGTTCGATCTCGAACTAGTGATAGCTAATCACCCGAACGGGAGTAGTCAACCCCCAATAGATCTATTTCATAACACTCGCGCTTACCCTCCAGGTAATTCACAGTTCAATTCACTTAAGCTAATCCGTAATCATTCGGGGTAACAGTTTGATAAGGTCCTTGTATCAAAAAAATATAGTGAAACAAGCAATGCCATCTCGTCCCGAGATAAATAAATGAGTGCTTTAACCAATTTGTAAACGAGTTGAAAATACCCAAATAATGAGTTTGAATTAACCGTATAAATAAATTTGTAACCAAGCATGTTCTCACCCCAAAAACATAAGTAAAATCAGTAAAACGTGGGGCTATAAACTCACCTCGAGTGAGTTAATCAATAATATACTTCCCAAGTAAAAATGCGTCACGTAAATCGCCTGAATGCAACCTAAACAATTATAGGTCATATAAGTACTAAGTACCTTGATTAATCAATATCATATATTCCTATATAGCTCATCATACTATCGTTCGGGCTATCATAATTAAGAGGTCATGTAGTGAACGTATGAGGAGCTAGGACACTTTAAATCGTAAATCCAACAACTCGTCGATACGCCACCCCGAAGAGGCCTCATTATGAAACTCCCTAGTAATATAGCACTTTGCTTAACTAATACCACATATAGGTCTATATAGCTCAATCACTATCTAATTGTTTTGGTAAAATTGTGTTTAATAAGTAAAAACGTTTATAATTACCGTTTAGTAATTATAGCATAACTTTTGCGTTTTAAGCCCGATTTTGACGTTTCTTATGCCCACGCTTTCGTACTAAGACGAGTGATCAAAATATTACATTTTTAATTTTTCAATATTCTGTGATGAATAGTGTTTTTACTGTTCACAACAGCTCATACACTTATTTTTACGTTTTAATTAGCGTGAAACCCGTAAATGTCGTATCTTATTCGTTATAGCTCCGTTTTTAGCGATTCTTTCGAGCACGTCTTCGTTTTTAAAAGTTCTATCATATTAATGATGTTTTCAAAAATAAATGTCACTGATGAACAGTAACTTTTTATAAAATTTATTTTATAAAACCCGGTATTAACGTAAAACGTATATTTATCGTATCTTTTCCGTTATTAATCCGTTTTTCGAGTTTCTTACCTTTTTAGAATCGTCATGAGACGTATTATTTTTATAAAGTGTCAAACCCACTGTATGAAAGTCGAATCTAAACAGCCCTTTTGCAATTCATTTGTATACTCATTTATAAAGTTTACTTAATAGTGATTTAGCTATATAAACATCATATACACATATAATCATAAGAAATAAAGAGATTAAGGTTTTTAGGTAACCTTAATAATGAGGTAGGATGATGAACAAAGTGATCTAAACCCTTGTTTAGATGAAAACCCAAGATAATAACCCTTGAAAACCCTAATCTCTTCCAAAACCCTAATCTTGAATTATCTTCCTTAAACCTTGCAAATGGTTATCCCAACCTTCAATACTTCTTAGAATACCTTAAGTAGGATGTATAAACACTTGTATGGTCTTAGAAAATCAAGACATGGATTGTGTATTGAGGGTGAATTGAGCCGTGGGTTATGTGAAGAGAAATGGGAGAGATTTTGTTGTTTACACCTTAAGATATGAGATGTGTGTGTTATTTTTTCCTAGTTGCTAGCTTATGTACTCCAAGGACTTGGTTGAGATCAAGACTAGATGCATGAAAGACATGATGAGGATTTCTAGGGAAAGTCTTGGTCTTTACTTGTGAAAGTCTTGATAAAATATCTAAATGTTCCTAAAAGTAGAGGTTATCCCATGAAAACAAGGAGATGTGTTTCTATGATATTTTCTTTGTATCCTTTGCTACAAATCCGGCCATAAGGACTTATATGTGATGTTATTTTGTAAATTTTGGGTATTGGGTATAAATGTGGGTATTTGTTGAAGCGTAGAAAAGTTTTGGTGGTTCTGGGTATGCCTAAACGTACTTTATGGTGAAACGTAACAATTTTACGTAACCAATGAAAATAAAATGAACAAAGTTAATAATTATCATCAAAATAATTACTTAGCACTTGCTTGATGTAAACATTTATTTGTTTGATGCCCGTTTATATTGAACGATAATTTTTAGCGTACGCGATTTAACTTAACGTTTACGATTTAAAGCAAATGCGTACAATACTAAACATACTTAGTGAATTTATTGATGACGTCAATGACCCTAAAACACAGGGTGTTATAATCATGTTATCTCCTAAAATTCTAGGTATGTTAAATAAACTGGCGATCTCCAATACTTTCCGTAAATGTTCCATTGCATCTTCGATTTTGTTTCCAGAGAAGGTGTTATCGCGTCATTCCCTCAAAAGCTGACTTTTGATTTCAAAGCGAATTTCTCTCCAATCTCAGGTCTTTTTATCCCTACTTGGGTGTTATTATGATTTAGAGTTAGATATTGTTCTATTGTAAGTGTTTCGATGTCGATTTTGTTTATGTCCTCTGATTCTGATTCTGATGATTCAATTTCATAGAAGGAATAGATGTTACGGATTGCAATGGGTGTGATATCTTTCCTGTTCTGAAATTTCCTTTTGGGATTATCAAAAGGAGTAAACACCATTTTGTTGCTACTCCTAGTCATGTTTGAAAAAGAGGGTCATATTAAAACTATCTTTTAGTTCTTCGGCAGTGGCGCCAAAAACTTGGTGCGTAAAATTGTTTTAAATAAATATTTGCCAAATTTTAAATTTATAAAACTCGTCTATCGATACACGCACTAACGGGAAGAGAACCGGATCGTATGTAGCGCAGTAGTTGGTAAATCCAAGGTCGTCGCAAGAGCTAAGTTTTAACTAGATCTAATTTGATTTTGTCATGTTTAGAAAAATAGTTTTAAGATTGATTTTAAAAACTTAACAAAAGTAAATGCAGAAAAGTAAATTGATAGAATTAATCAAGGAGAAAAGCGCGCTAGCCTAGCCATTTCGTTACTACTGTTATGATTACGTTTTCTTGTGAAATGTTCAATTACAAGTGTCATTGGTGGATCTAATATCGACAAACCCGAATTGGCATTTGAGGTTTGTCCTATACTTACTCTGCGATCCTAATTCCCCTAGGATTACACGGGCAGGGCATCCAAGTTTGTAGTGGTTAATCCCCACCTATCCTTAAGACCAGTTCTATAATCTATACAGATTATTAACCCCCTCTAAAAGAGTTCATGTGCTTTTTAAGTGTTTAATGTGACCAAGGCGGTAATATGTTTAATTCCTACACTAGGGATAGGTGCCAATCTACCCTAGTACCCCACTAATCCTCTGCTCAACCGGTAAGTCTAATAACAGGATTAATAAGATCCAAGCCATCCTCTACACTACCAAAACCCAGGGATCAATGAAAGGCTGTAAGGATATCCAATAAAACCGTAATTAAACAGGAAATAACAATCATAACAACAGTAAATACATGGCTAGACCAGCACTAAGAGTGCTTAGCCACTCATAGCAACAATAAGACAAGAAAATGAAGAAATATTGGATTGATAATTCATAATTCTTACAAACTGAGTTTTCAAATGATTAATGCTAAAATGAAGTACAGTGATCCTCCTTTGGACTTCTAGTGGAATTCTTCCTCTTCTAGAGGCCTTGTTCGCCTCTTGGTACTGTGGGGTGATGACATCAAATAACGTTACATTTATATCATCATTTATCCCGAATAAGTTATCCACTTTATATAATTATTGCCAGAATCGTTACTTAATTGTTTAAATGTGTAAATTGCAGTAATTACGAATTGATTTGTGAAGACATGCTAAAAGGCGCACTTTTTGGAGCTTAAACGATGATATTTAAAGATTGCTTATTTCTACTCAATACGCCGTATCCACAAAAGAAGATATGACGTATCAGCACTTGGAATTCACAAGAAAATGCGTATTCTCACTTCCCAATACGGCGAATCCATGTTTCTTCATACGCCGTATCCAGCTGGATAACTATTCAGAGATTTGGTGAATAATTATAAATTAGGAAGTTATATCATATTGATTATAAACTTAGCACGCACTCGAAGGAAAACACCTCTATACACCGTATTGACTTCGCTCACTACGGCGTATCCAGTCTTTTTCAGACACTATAAATAGAAGACTCAAAAATGAGTTTTCACTATGCAAAATCATATTCTCTATACCATACACATAAAAGACGATTTTATGAAGAAAAAAAGAGCAACGAAAGGTCAAGCATCGATCACGATTCCATATTGTAATCATTTAATTTTTAGTATCGTTCGATAAAACGTTTAGTTTACCTTGGTTATTTGATCACGCTTGTATAATTACAATGGTTATGGCCTAATACCCTAGGGTATTAGCCATCGTAATGAAGATTTAATGTTTGGTTTATTTTAAAATCAATTTCTTAATTTATCGTTGAAAGTTTAATTATGTTTATCACATGATACTTATCTTAGTGTTAGAATATGCGACCAATCATTCAACTGGGTCTAGTTACGCCTAACAAGTGAACTAGATACCAGGATAGCTCTCCATATTGTGTTTTATATTACTAGACCAATAGGATCACAAATAATGTTCTATCTTTGTCTTTAAATTATGAGCTTAGTTGGACCGGCAGGTGACCCGTAATGTTTCAACATGTATGTTCTTAATTAATTAATAAATACTTGAACAGTGAACTACCAGTATATAAAATATCGTTAAACAGTAAGTGGGTAAAGTCTCGATGGGCTAGGGTTTACCATTGCTTTAATCCCTAGATAGATTATAATTAAACTAAAAGGATGCTTTATGCGGATACATTAATTGTGACAGGATTCAACGTGTATAGGTCTTAGGATGATGTCCCGCCTAAGTCTTAAGAATGATATGCCGCTTCGAGATAAGAAATCATTGCACTAAACAAACAAACCATCGTTTAATCAGATTTAATATGGCTAATACGGTTTTCTATCATTTGGTTTGTACCGATCTTTTATCTTTTGATTGTTTTCTTGCATGTTTATTGTGTTTAGAATTGATTATTGTCACCATAAAACTTGTGCCAATCTCTTAGGCTGAAAACCCCCCCATTACCATTAAAATTAGGTTTAGCATAGGTTTAACAAGTAATTAGAATTAACTTAATTAGAGTAATTAAAATACTGATAGAATATAAGGTTAACGACCTCGCTCTTAGTGTTCGACACCATACTTACCACGAAACTCTACCCGATCGGGTACACTACCTGTTAAAGTGTTGTTTTAGGATAAGTCAACTAAATATAAATTTAAAACTTAGTAATCAATAAATTGACCATACACGACAACACATCAAGTTTTTGGCGTCGTTTCCGGAGAGTGAAAAAGTTTAACCTTTAATTTTATTAGTATTTCTAACCATTAGCTTAGAATAATTTAATTAGTGTAATCCTGTTTGTATTTAATTTAATTATGTGATTAATTGTTTAAATTCCAGCATTATTTAATTGTTTTTAAAAGTACTCTGCTTTGTAGTCCATTTCCTTGCTTCTAGTTTCCAGCATAGGTTTATCATGGATAATCCAAACATCGGTATGGAGGAATACATTTGACTGGCAAACTGCCACATACGGCAAGGTGGAATATTGTGAAAATGAGGACGATAGCTTCACGAATTTCGAAACTAAATACCCAACTATAGTCTTTGATGATACATCCGATGCAACACTCTCATGTGAACCCATGGTAAGTCCTCTTAACAATAACGAAATTGACTTTAAAATATCATTTGACGAATCCGACGATGAAGATTACATGGTAATTTTTAACAAAAAATCATTTTCTTATAAAATAATTTATGTCTATAATTTGAAAACGGATTCGGAAAATGAGAATGATAAAGTCAATATGCCATCATCTCCGTCACCAGAACCTACGATTGGTTATATTGACGATTTTGACTTCATTAAAGATTTTGAGAATGAATTCCCAACCATCGTTTATAATGATGATCTAAAGTCTAAATTAGACCCACTAATTGAACCTTGTGTAAGTTCTCGAGATATCGATAAATTTGATTCAAAAAATGAAACATCATTGGCTGAATATGATGAAGAGGAACAAAACGTTTTATACTTTAATGATTCATTTCCTCTAGACGTAATTTTTCCCAATAATATAAAAACGATCAAGGACAATGATGATAATATCGATATAACACAGCCTTCTAAAATAACGTAATAAACATTGATACTAAAGGGTCAAATGAACTTCCGAGAACAAATCATGATAAAATCAGTAAAGTTTTCAATGAGGAATTTTTTATCATAACATTGAATTCTAATATCATGAGTTGGAATTTTCTTAACAACTGGATGCCATTAAATCTCATTAAAATTTATATGTGCCATTTGGCATCCTGTTCGACCCCAAATGGTATTAAAAGGATGGTGTTCATACAAAAATATTACGGAGGCCACGGTACGTTTTTCCTTACTTTGTTAAATATTTGAAAAATTGGTCTCCAAGAATGAATATGGCGTATTAAGGTACACCTATACGCCGTATCAATTTATTGTCCAATACGTCGTATTGGACAATTCCCTATACGGCGTATCGAGCTGGGTATAAAAACCCAGCATATACGCCGGATTGTTCTTCACACACACACTTTTACTCCCATTTCAAACAAAAATTTACCGCGCCCTTAATCCCAAAAACCAATCCTTGTTTCTATACTTCTTAAGATCCTAATAGTAAGGTATGATTGCTCTACTCTCTTCCTTTTTCTTTCGAATTGAATTAGGGTTAGGGTTTGATTTAGAATTAGGATTTGCGTTTTTGCCGTATACCTATTATATGCCCCCATTTGAGTTTTATAAACACTGAAATTTTTGACTATTGCATAGTTAAAGTAGTGGGGTCAAACGGGTAGAAATGGGGGAGACCTATTTTTCTCTCTCTACTGATACGATACGACATATTCATTTCCAACGAATACGACATATCAAAGATTTTTCCCCAAATATCAAAACCTATACGACGTATTCATTATTCTGGATACGGCATATAGATGTCTTTTGAAAACCCTCAGTTTGGTCTCTTTAATACGACATAGTCACTTACCCATACGCCGTATATTCATAAAAATCTCTATACGGGCGTATTTAATCTACCCTGTACGCCGTATCTTCATAAAACCACTATACGACGTATTCATTTCTCCCTATACGCCGTATCTACCCCTGGAACAGAATGGTTAATTTTTTTTATCTATGTAATGATTCCTTGTTAATTGTAGATACGGAACCTTTACCATCTAGGGGCCAGAGGCACCCATGGCTCAGATACCAGGTTGAGGGATATGGTGAGGATATTGTACATAGCTACGAGCAGAGGCTCGAGACGATATGGGGAAGGTTGGTTAACCGGGTACACGTTTTAGATTTTTCCGGTTTGACTGAGGGGATGAGGCAGACTCTGGGTGATTGGTTAAGGATGGTTTACACTGGAGATAAGGGGCATGAGTTATTTACTAGTCATGCGTGGAGGAGGTTATTTGAGATCAGGGCACCAATGCTTTAGGAGTTTATTTTAGAGTTTTTGAGTACCTGTAGGATGAGCGATATGGAGATGGGGTTGGATGTTGCTAACACATTGTGTTTTCAGTTGGGAGGTGCTAGACGTAGGATGACTTGGAGACAGTTTATTCTGGCATTGGAATTACATACTGAGGAGGAGATGACAGAGGCTGGTTTGGAGCCTATTAGCAGGGTAGTAAGAGAGTGATCCCCGATAAGAGGGGTCTTAGGATTATTAGATGGAGATCTTGTCTGACAAGGATTTCTTTGGGCCAGCCCCCTCTTATGTTTTCATTCGAGACCCTGTGAGGAGACTATGCAACAAGATGATATCTTGCAGTATTTCTAGCAGGGGGAAGGCACCTGAGAAGGTGACCGATGTCGATCTCTTCTATCTTCACAACATAGACCGAGGGACTGCTAAAGTCCCATATCTATTAGCGTAGTACTTGTTTAGGCATGCTGAGGGGAGGAAGAGTGGAGCTAGGCTATCTGGGGGTTACTTCATTGGGTGTCTTGTGGCCTATTTTGGATTGGTTAGTGATCAGGGATTGAGGGGTTTGTTGGTGGGTACCCGTGAGCTTCCGTTGATTGATTTAAATGAGCTTAGGAGGCTCAACATCTGTTTGAAGATCGGTGATACATGGGCTTGGGTAGCCCCGAGACTAGAGAGGCAGCCGGATGCTGTGGCTGGTGCCCCTGGAGTCGTTGAGGATGCTCTTGTAATTGATGAGGGTGCTCAGGCTGATCCAGCACCCGTGCAGGTACCTCAGCCACCGCCACCTGTCCCTAGGTCTATACAGCAGAGGATTTCCAGGCTCAAGGAGGAGGTGATGAAGCTACGATGGAGCATTGTAGGGCTATGAGGAGATGTTGCTAGATCGATTACTGATCAGAGCAGGTTTGCTACCTGGATGGTCAGTTGTATGACTCAGCTGATGGACGCCAGTGGTCGCACCTACCAGGCCTTTGATAACACTCTCGTAGGCAACTCGCATTTGCCCTACCAGAGACGTACCAGACGTAGGACCGATGACGCCAGCACCTTAGCCCCACAGCAGCCAGATCCATGATCACCTCCTTCTTACTTTGATCTTAGTACATTTATATTATTTATCATGATGTATTTATAACACGTTATCTTTTATATATATTATGATGTGATGATTTTGGTTTGCTTATGTGTACTAGAATCAAGCTTGGCAGTAAGTTCAGCAACATAGCTCATTGATTGATTACAGGTTCAAGATTGCAAAAACCTTTGCATGAAAAAAGTGTTGAAATGTGAGAAGAAGCTGGCGAAGGGAAAGAAAAAGTCTAACTTAAAGACTAGCTAAAAGAAAAGTGCTTACCAGGAGACAACCCAGCTGTTTTTAATTATTTGAATTGTAATTTTAATTGTTTTATTGAGTCTGTCTTCCCAGACACTCAATACAGCGTATCGAACCTCTATGGATACGCCGTATCGAACCTGTCTGGATGTTATCAGTCTTTAATTTCTGCGAAACTTTAAAATATTTGTTTTTACAGGATGCAGTACGGCGTATCCTTGGGTTTGGGATACGGCGTATTGACCTCCTGTACAGTGTTTTAATTGTTTTCCTGCATTGTAACCATTGTACTACCGAGATAGGAGTTGCCCTTTTATCTTCTAAACTTTTATGCAGGACCTTGCTGTAAGGAAATCGACGATATGGTATACTCTGAAAAAGACGTGTGTTGAACTCGTACGAGAATTCCGATGCCTCGTCAACACACTTTTGCTCAAGAACTCAAATTGGAGAATCATCCCGAGCAACATATCAAGGGAGTTCCTCGTTCTAATTCTATTTCCCATTTTCTATAATTGTTTTCTCTATACAACGAGAATGTTGTATAATTTAAGTGGGGGGATGGAGAATTAGAACGCCTACTTGTCCTTTGTTTTACAAATAATATGATATATGCTTAAATTATGCAAAATTTTAAAAAAATTTAGCATAACTTTTGTGAAAATTACTAGTTACATGACCTCGCGCACTATAATCCTTAATGCTAAATTGTGAGAATTAAGCATATTCCGTTTCCAAACGTTTACTAAAAATTCCACAAAAATTATGATTGTGCCGGTGATGTAGTGGACTTTAAAACTTGGCTTGGTATATCACTCGAGACCACAACGATGAGTACTAAGGACTTAGATGGAGAAACATTTTTAACTGGTAAATTTCTAGGAATACACCAAAAAGCCTAAATGTTGTAAAATTAACTAACTACACTGGTTAGTTAAACTCCGTGTAACCCTTTCCTTACTCTCACTATAAGAGTAAGATCCTCTAGAAAAACCTGTTGAGCCATTCCTGTCTTTTTCACACCATATGTCTATTAAGTTACACCTTTACATCTTAGCCTACTCTGTAGATTAAGCCTACTTAATCAAAGTTGCTAGTTGCTTTTGTGTAAAGTTTTGTATTTCGTGTGTCAAAGTGAAATTTTCTATCTTTGGTTAGGTCGGGAAATTGCACAATGCAATGGAAAAATATGTAGCTCGTGTATTTTGCTACTTTCGCGATTATGTATTATGTCCGAAGATGAAGTGTTAAAGGAAAAATAATCCGGATGAATTATGATTGTGAAGACGGTGAAATTGCACCGAGGTTTATGTTTTAAAAAAAATGGAAAATTGAAAATACATCAAAAAAAGAGGAGGATGATTGATAGTTGGTTCGCTAAACTTAAACCGATGAAATACTTGGAAGGATCGATTATTCGTTGATATGTGGATAAAAATCAACGATGTATAGTCTTGTAAAAAGTGGCCATTTAAAAGTGATGAAAAGTATGGGAATGATTGGGAAGTTGACCCGTCTATGGGAATGTCAAACTTAAGTGTCTTTGTCATTTCTATGAACGAGGCGTTTGTATATATACAGTCTTATCAGGAGACTGCGTAAAAGTATACTAGCCAACTATATGCTTTTATTGCCCAAGCATGAATCTATTTGTTTTGAATTTTATTTAAAAACACCAAAGTTACTTTTTCCCTTTCCTAACAACTAACCTTAGGTTTTACTCAAACGAGGTTGAGATCGAGTCATGCATGTCTATTTCGTCGTTACGACCATGTATGCGTGATTCAGCCACCTTGTTGGTTTATTACTTTTGGTGAAATCAGAAAGATCCCAACCTATATCCGATTTTTCATTCTAACCTAGGATAACACTCGAATGAGGATTGATCGAATATACATGTTTATTCCGTCGTTACGCTGTGTATTATGATTCCCAGCTGCCTTGATGTGTGGGTACTAAACGTGAAAGATTGTTAAATATCCACCTTAAACCTAAATACCCGTATTTTACCTTTTGACTTGTTCTCCTTAGCTCCTATGGTAGAGATTGTATCCTTGTCACGCATATGAATTATACTAATCATGACTGAGCAAATGATGTACCAAGAAATGTACAACCCTAGATTAGTTATAGTGATCTGATTGGTTTTCATTTCCCATAATTCTTAGAGTGCTTGTCTTGTACAATTGATTAAACAAAAGAAATGCTTAACGGAAAAATCCTTAACTTCGGTTGGGATACATTTTCAATAAAATCTAGAGTCTACTTGAGGACAAGTAGGATTCAAGTGTGGGTTATTGATGACATCAAATTTAACATTACATTTTAAACCTCATATATCCTCAGAATAAATTTATCCACTTTTATATAATTATTATAAGAATCGTTACTTAATTAGCATAAAGTTGTAAATGAAGTAATTACGGAGTGATTTGTGAAGACATGCTAAAAGGCGCACTTTTTAGAGTTTAAACAATAATATTTGAAGATTGCTTATTTTTGCCCACTATACCGTATCCAGAAAAGAAGATACGGCGTATCAGAACTTCACAAGAAAACGCGCATTCTCAATTCCTAATACGGCGTATCCAAGTTCCATCATAACGCCTGTAACCAGCGTGGGTTTAGACATTCAGAGATTGGTGAATAAATATTTATTTGGAAGTTATATCTGATTGATTATAAACTTAGTGTGCACTCCAAGGAAAACACCCCTATACATCGTATTGACTTCATTCAATACGGCGTATCTAGTCGTTTTCAGACATTATAAATAGAAGACTCAAAAATGAGTTTTTAGTGTGCAAATTCATATTCTCTATACCATACATATAAAAGACATTTTTTCTAAAGAGAAATAGCGCTGCCAAAAGGTCAAGTCGCATCGATCACGATTCAATAAAACACCATGTAGTAATTCCTATACAGCTTGTAATCATTAAATTTTGTGTATCGTTCGGTAAAACGTTTTAGTTTTACTTGGTTAGTATTTATCACTTGTAATAATTACAATGGTTATGGGCTAATACCCTCGGAGTATTAGCCATCTTAATGAAGATTTAATGTTTGGTTTGTTTTAATCCGATTGCTTAATTTATCGTTGAAAGTTTAATTATGTTTATCACATGATACCTGTTTACGTGTTTGAATATGCGACCTATCATTCAACTGGGTCTAGTTATGCCTAACAAGTGAACTAGATACTGGGATAACTCTTTATATCATGTTTTATATTACTGGACCAATAGGATCACAAATAATGTTCTATCTTTGTCTTTAAATTATGAGCTTAGTTGGACCGGCAGGTGACCCGTATGTTTCAACAAGTATGTTCTTAATTAATTGATAAAGACTTGAATAGTGAACTACCAGCATATAAAATATCGTCAAACAGTAAGTGGGTAAAGTCCTGATGGGATAAGTCTTAACAAGATCACCATTGCTTTAATCTCTAGATAGATTATAATTAAACTAAAATGATGCTTTATGTGGATACGTTAATTGTGACAAATTCAACATGTCCCTAGTCTAGGAATTATGCCGCCTAAGTCTTAAGAATGTATGTCGCTTCGAATAAGTATTCATTGCAACTAAACAAACATAACCAGCATTACTCGAATTTTGATTTAATATGGCCAATACGGTTTCTATCATTTGGCTTACCGCTCTTTTATCTTCTGATTGTTTTCTTGCATGTTTATTGTGTTTAGAATCGATTATTGTCACCATAAAACATGTGCCAGTCTCTCAAGCTAAAAACCCCCATTACCATTAGAATTAGGTTTAGCATAGGTTTAACAAGTAATTAGAATTAACTTAATTAGAGTAATTAAAATACTGATAGAATATAAGGTTAACGACCTCGCTCTTAGTGTTCGACACCCTACTTACCATGAAACTCCACCCGATCGGGTACACTGCCCATTAAAGTGTTGTTTTAGGATAATTCGGCTAAATATAAATTTAAAACTTGGTAATCAATAAATTGACCCTACACGACAACACATCGTGGGGTAAAGAAGTGAAGTGAGTGATGCCAACTGAGCCGAGTGAGGGCTCAATTTATAAGTATCGAATGTGTTACGGCGTAACAGTTATGAACACTGATGTGTGCTTAAACACACATTATTTTTACCCCGGAAAACACTATAAATCGGACTAATAAACATAAAATATGATAGAATATATTGCAAATATGTTTGTATTGTGTTAGTATGTCTTACATGTACAAAGGATTGAAAACGAAGAAAAAATAGTAAATTTTCGGGTGTCTTTCGACGACGTTTTCACGTTTATCATGATTCAAACGAACCTTAATGTGGACCTTATTCTCAGCATATCGTCTCTTTAGGAAAGGATTTCAAACTAATTATAGTTTAAACCGATCTCCATTATAATAATAAGGCCATAATTTATTTAAATAAGTGATCTCTTTTCACATTATATTTTTCGAATAAAATCCATAGAGGAATTAGGAATAAAGGAGCGAAAAGTAGCTGCGTGTACACAATTAGCATTTATGAGTAGTGTTAGCATCTAATTTTATATTCAACTGTAATTTCGTTTAAGCTTGGTTTGGGAAATGTGAAAATCGAGGATGACGAACTCCTGTTCTTAAATCCTTTTAAATAAATCTTATTAATGATCTATTATTAAATAAGTGGTTAAAACGGGGGCGCTTTAAAAACAAATGATTTTAAACTCTCTTAATGAACCTTTTATGTTCTTGTTTGATGTGAGGGGTTATTAAGTTAAGGGGGGTTAAATTATTTCTTTTCGAGCGTGTATTATAAACATTACGTGTGAGACCAGCAATGGCTAAATGTGGGGGAATTTGATGTGTGCTTAAACACATATCATTTTTACCTCGGAAAACACTATAAATCGGACTAATAACCATTAAATATGATAAAATATATTGCAAATATGTTTCTATTGTGTTATTATGTCTTACATGTACAAAAAATTGAAAACGAAGCAAAAAAGGTAATTTTCAGGTTTCTTTAGATGACGTTTTCACGTTTATCGAGATTCAAACTGTAACACCCCCAAAATGGATCGCAGCGGAATATGAGCCTGAGGGTGGTACTTCATAGATCAATAACACAAGATATATATAAGAACGACCAAAAAGTCATTTAAAACCGATACATTGGATTTAGTAAAGTGTTTGTTACAAAAGCCCGAAGCTTTACTAGTTCAAAATACAAATTTCAAAGATTCTAGTCCATAACAAATGTTTTCCAAAATGTAATGCAACCAAATCTTTATGCATGTGACATCCAAAATATAACCACCAATGTATCCCTTGCACCTCGTGTCTTATTAACCTCCTGAAAAACATTGCTTTAAAACGTCAACAATAATGTTGGTGAATAATAGGTTTGTAAAATGTATCATAAAATTTAATTACGTTTTCCTAAGCTCATGACACTGATGCTCGACATGTATGAATTGCAATATAAATTGCCAACATTGCCCGTGATGATGTTCTAACCCGCAACATCCCAAGTCCGACATAGTATACGTTCGTTATCCGGAAAACCAGCACAGTGAGCATGACTCACCCGGATGGGGATGTCAATCCCAAATATATCTATTTATAACATTCGCGCTCACAATAGTAATTAACAGTTCATGATAATGGGCTCAGAGGGTTATCGCTACTTAGGCAAACACGTAATCGTAATGTAAAATGTCCACTTGCGTCCAATTGTAAAACATACATTCGTTTCTGACCCAAAACTTGTAAATCCATTATAACAGGTATAAACGTAGGGGCTATGAACTAACCTCGAGTGGAGAGTTAACAATGTAAAACAAAATGCTTGAAATTATGGTCAATATAATAGGCCCGAATGAACCTCAATTAATTATAGGTCGTTATGGGAGTACTAAGTAACTTTGAATAATCATATATATATATAATTTATATAAGCTACATACATTATTTGTATTTGTGAATCCATTATTTCATTAAAAGTATAATCATTTATAATATCTCTTTATGTAAAATAGCGTAACTTTTATTTTAAGTCCATTTTTATGTTTCTTATGTCTTACGCTTTCGTATTAAGACTTATATCAAAATATGACATTTTCGTATTTTAAGTCTCTTGAGTGTAACAAGTACTTTTACTGTTCATATACTTTTATAAATTTAATATATCGTAAACTCGTAACGTCGTTTATCTTTATTCGTTTTAACTCCGATTTTAGTGATTCTTTCGAGCACGTCTTCGTAATTAAAAGTTTTATCTAACTAATATATTTTCCAAAATGTATCTGAGATGAATAGTGATTTTTACTGTTCATAGTTTATATAATTATTTTTATAAACTTTAATTATCGTAAACACAAGAAAATCCATAACTCCTTCGTTATTATTAAAAAATTATTATTCTTATGTTTTGGAATCCTAAAATAGGTACAATCTGTGAAATATTATACCAGTCATTTATATCATAAGTGGTTTTGTAATCCAGTTTTTATAAATTTTTTTTATAAACTCGTTTATTATCGTATATATAGGTAATTAGCGTATCTCCTTCGTTATAATCGGTTTTTTTTCGAGTTATCTACATGTTTCGCTAGTCATGACTGTAGTATTTTATAAAAGTGTAAAATATATATATATTATTTTCAAATTTCAAACAGCCCCTTTTGATATTTTTGGTAAAATAGTGTTTAAACTTGTTTTTGTAACTTTTTAGTTTAGCAACTTTGTTACAAGTCCATTACAACACTTAACTCCATAAGTCTTACATACTTAGGGTCCTTAGTCCATCATTTGTCCAAATATTGTCCAAGAATCACAAGATCCATAAGTCTACATACTTATTTGTTCATAAACTTTAATAAGTACACTTTTTAGGTAAATTGTTTATATACACTTTTTATACATAAACCACACTAGTACAATACTTATACTTCCATTCCAACATTATATTAACATCTATATACCATAATTAAAAGTATACCAAATCAATATCAAGTGTAAAAATCCATTTTTACAAGTAAATAAGTTTGCTAGATGGTAATTCACTACATAACCATTATATACACATAAAATCATGAATGTAAAGAGATTAGGGTTTTTAGATAACCTTAATATGATGTGTGATGATGAACAACAAGATCTAAACCCTAGTTTAGATGATAAACCTAAGCTTCTAATACAATGAAAACCCTAATTCCTATGGAACCCTAATCTTGTATTTTTCTTGCTTAACCCTTGTAAATGCTTAACCAAGCTTCCAATCCTTCTTGTATCACCTTAGGTATGATCTTAGTTTACTTGTATACTTGATAAAATAAATTGTATATGGATTATTTAGAGGGTTTGAGTTTGGCCGTAGGACACGGAGAGAAAATAAGAGAATGAGTGAAGTTTTTCTAGTGAAAATGAAGTGTGTGATGTTTACTTGCATAGTGTACCCTTTTATAGCATGAACTAACTAACCAAGGTCACTTTAACTTAACTATAGTTAGACATTGAATGACCATTTTGTAAGAAACTCATGGGATGGTGAGTGGGTTCTTACAAGTGTTGGAAAATGTAAGACTTAGTTGGTGAAGTTTGCTTGAAAGATTATATAACATGTGATAGATTGCAAAGCCAAATAAATATCTTCTTTGTGTTTTATCATATATATCCGGCCATGTGTATGTATATATAAGGAATTTGTATAATTTTTGTGTATTAGGTATAATTGTGGGTATTTGGTTGAGTATAAATAGGTATTGGTGCTTCCGGGTATGCCTAAATGCATTTAATTGCGAAACGTAAACACTTTACGTAACCAATAAAAATAAAATATAAAATGTTGATTATTACTTTCGTAAAAAATAATATATTGCTTGCTTAACGTAAACCCTTAATTGTTTGATGCCCGTTTACGTTGATTGACAATTTTTAGCTTACGCGATTTAACTTAACGATAATAAATTAAAAGCAAACGTGTACAAGACTAAAAATAAATAGTGAATTAAATGACGTCGTAAATGACCCTAAAACACGGGGTGTTATAGTATTCCCCCGTTAAGTGAGCCTTGTCCTCAAGGCTTAAGACGCGACACTTGACGACGGTGCGGTCTTTGTGAAGAGGTGTGGATACTTCTTCCGGAATTGGTCTTCACGTTCCCATGTGAACTCAGGACCTCTCATAGAGTTCCGTCGAACCTTGATGATTGGAATGCGGCTTTGTCTCAATCGTTTAACTTCACAATCCATGATCTCTACTGGTTCCTCAATAAAATGAAGCTCGTCATCAATATGGAGTCCATCCAATGGAACTACTAATGGTTCGTCGGCATAGCACTTCTTCAAGTTGGATACATGAAACGTATTGTGAACCATGCTCAGCTATTGAGGAAGTTCAAGCTTGTAAGAAATGGCTCCAACCTTTTCCAACACTTTGAAATGTCCAACATATCTGAGGTTTAGCTTCCCCCATTTGCCAAAACGTACTACTCCTTTCCAAGGTGAAACCTTGAGCATAACTCTATCTCCAACTTCAAATTCCATCGGCTTATGCTTTATATCGGCGTAACTCTTTTGTTGATCACGTGCGGCTTGAATTCTTTGCTTGATCTGAATGATATTCTCGGTCGTCTCTTGGACTATTTCGGGACCAGTGAGTTGAACTTCTCCAACCTCGGCCCAACAAATAGGTGAACGACACTTTCAACCGTAAAGTGCTTCAAACGGTGCAACCTTAATGCTAGCGTGATAACTATTGTTATATGAAAACTCGACTAATGGCAAATGGTTGACCCAAACCTTTCCAAAGTCGATCACACAAGCACGTAGCATATTCTTTAGAGTTTGAATAGTCCTCTTGCTTTGTCTATTAGTCTGCAGATGATATTCAGTACTCATATCCAAGCTAGTACCCAAAGCCTTCTGAAGTGACCTCTATAAATTTGATGTGAACCTCGGGTCACGATCACAAATGATTGAGATAGGTATTCCATGCCTCGTAACTACCTCTTTCAGGTACATTCTTGTCAACTTTTCCATGGGATTAGTTTCCCTCATTGGTACAAAGATTGGGATTTAGTGAGTCAGTCAACAATCACCCAAATGGTGTCGTAGTCTTGTGACGACTTAGGAAGCTTCGTGATAAAATACATTGTGATATTATCCCACTTCCATTGAGGTATCTTGGGTTGCACAAACAAACCCGATGGTCTTTGATGTTCAGCCTTGACCTTGGCACATGTCTAACATTTGCTAACATAAGTAGCGATGTCGGCCTTCATATTAGGCCACCAATATAGCTTCTTCATGTCTTGATACATCTTGTCAGAACCTGGATGGATAGAATATTTGGACTTGTAGGACTCATGCATGTTCACCGTCCTTAAATCACCATAACATGGCAACCAACTCTTGCCATTTAAGCATAGAGTTCCATCCGCACGAGGTTCCAACTTCTCTGTTCTAAGTTTCTCTGGATCCTTTGAATTTTCAATCAACATACCTCCAACATCTTCGTTCTTGATGTTCTCTGGTTTTCGTGCTTTAGTCTGAGCATTCAAGATTTGATTAGGAAGGTCTAAACTAATAGTCATGACTAAGGCTCGAACTCTTAATGGCTTTATTCGCTCTTTTATGCTCAAAGCATCAGCAACAACGTTTGTCTTTCATGGGTGATAACAAATCTCACAATCGTAATCACTGAGCAACTCTAACCAACAACGTTGCCTCATGTTCAACTCTTTCTGATTAAGAATGTGTTGTAAACTCTTATGATCAGTGAACACCGTACACTTGCTCCCATACAGATAGTGCCTCCAAATCTTGAGAGCGAACACTACTGCTCTAAGTTCCAAATCATGAGTCGTATAGTTCTTCACATGAATTTTCAATTGGCGTGATGCATAAGCAATCACCTTCTCTCTTTGCATGAACACAGTGCCCAAACCTTTGATTGAAGCATCGCAGTATGCGATAAAATCTTCGATTCCTTCAGGTAAAGCCAGAATTGGTGCACTACACAACTTTTGCTTCAACAGTTGATACGCTGCTTCTTGTTTGTCGCCCCAAATGAACTTGACCTTCTTCTGAGTAAGCTTGGTCATTAGCTTGGCGATCTTTAAAAATCCTTCAATAAATCTTTGATAATACCCAGCAAGACCTAAAAATTGTCGAATCTCCGTTGGCGTTTTAGGAGATGCCCAATCTTTTATGGATTCGATCTTGACGGGATCCACGTGAATGACTTGACTATCAATCACGTGGCCAAGAAATTATACCTTGGGAAGCTAAAATTCACATTTAGAGAATTTAGCGTACAACTCCTCTTTCTTAAGCAATTCCAGAATTGCCTTAAGATGTTCTTTTTGTTCCTTCTTGTTCTTGGAGTAGATGAGAATATCTTCGATAAAGACGATCATAAATTTATCCAAAAATAGCTTGCATACGCGGTTCATGAGATCCATAAATACTGATGGTGCGTTCGTCAAGCCAAATGGCATAACTTGGAACTCATAATGACCATATCGAGTTCTAAATGCCGTCTTTGGAATATCTTCTTCCCATACTCGAAGCTAGTGATAACCAGATTGCAAGTCTATCTTAGAATAGACACTGGATCCTTCTAGTTGATCAAATAAATCGTCGATCATTGGGAGTGGATAACGATTCTTCACCTTTAACTTGTTCACCTCTCGGTAGTCGATACACATTCGAAACGATCCATCCTTCTTCTTGATAAACAAGACCGGAGCTCCCCAAGGTGAGGAACTGGGTCTTATGAAGCCCTTGTCAGAAAGTTCTTGGAGTTGGTCTGACAATTCCTTCATTTCAGATGGGGCCAATTGATAAGGTGTCGGTGCTACAGGTGCAGCACCAGGTATCAAATTGATTTGGAATTCCACTTGTCGAGTCAGTGGAAGACCCAGCAAGTCCTCAGGAAATACTTCAGGAAAATTTCGACCGATCGGTACGTCCTCAAGTTGCTTCTTCTCTGACTTGTCTTCAGTCTCTTTTGTAGTAACATGTGCCAAAAAGATAGGACATCCTTTTAGCATGTACTTTTGCGTTTTAGTGCACGAGATGATGTTCAAATGAGTCTCATTTCCCCTGTCGCTTCCATCACCATGAACAATCAACGTTTCATTTCCCCAGGGAATACGAACGATTTTCTCGGCACAAACAATGACAGCTTGGTACTTTGCCAACCAATCCATACCAATTATGACATCGAAACTACCAAGTTCTATGAACATTAAGTCTATGTTGAATGGTTGATTTAAGAAATTTAATGTACAACCCCGAATGATAGCGTTTAACCCAATTATTCTCCCGTTAGCTAGTTCAACATCATAATAATGATCTAAGGTATATGGTGTGATATCAATTTGGGAGCTAAATGTAGTAAATACAAAGCTTCTATCAGCACCAATATCAAATAAGACAAAAGCATAGCGGTTGTTTAGAAGGAACGTACCCGTAACGACGTTTGAGTCTGGGTTTGTCCCTTCACTGCCTACCGCATACACTTTCGCTGGAGCATTGCCATTTCCACCTTGGTTACCACGGTTGTTGTTTTTCAACTTTGGACACTCCCTCTTGAAATGTCCCTAGGCTCCACATTCATAACAAGTAGGTTTCTGACCTGCCCCAGTGCCCCTTTGGTTGTTAGCAGTGTTGCCATTTGCAGTACTCCTATAGTCACGAGCCAGATGGCCAACTCTGTTGCACTTGTGGCATTTTGGAGCACACTGACCGTCATGGTGATAGTTGCATTTTGAGCACAGAGGTTTAGAACCTCCGTAAGGGATCTTCTCACCAGACCCTGCAGCATAAACCCTGCCAGTGTTCTGCCTCTTGTTCTGTTGTTGTTGGTTATCATCTTGCTTTCTTTTGTTTTTACTATGTCGTTCAGCAAAAGTGCGGATCTTCTTGTCCATCAGCTCAGTTGCAAATTCAATTGCATCCTGCATGGTTTTTGGCTT
>BQNB010038851.1:4486-41429 GCA_026074375.1 Tanacetum coccineum | reverse complement strand
CGTCAATTCGGTTTGCCGTCACATGATTGGAATTAGCTGTATATTTCGAAGTTTGGTCCAGGTTAAATGTGATGGCCTATTTGCCAACACGAAGGGTTATTTTACCTTCGTATACATCGATTAATGCACGACTAGTTTTTAAGAAACACCTCCCGAGAATTAAAGGTACTCGGGGGTCTGGTTCAAAATCTACAACCACGAAATCGGTTGGAAACTAGAATTTTCCTACTGTTACATAGACGTCTTCGGCGATACCGATTGGTTCAGAGATCGAACGGTCCGCTAGCTCTAGCATCATGCAAGTCGGGGTTAGTTCGGGAAGAGAGAGATTTTTCCATACGGAATATGGCATAAGATTAATGCTTGCGCCAAGATCGGCCAAGGCGTTGCATGTATTAATCCTGGAGAATTCACACGAAATAAGAAATCGGCCAGGGTCTCCAAGTTTTTTCGGTAACTTGTTTAGGATGACCGCTGAGCAATTCTCGTTCAATGGAGTTTAAGCCATTTCACTCCAACATCCTCTTTGTTTCCGAATAAATGTTTTTAGAGTCCGAGGCAAATTTTGGCATAAGTATCCAAGTCATCCGTAAAGCTATTTTGAAACTATTCTCAAATCTCAAAGATTTTGTAGAATTTTCTCAATTTGATCGTTAGCTTTTTTCTCGGGCGCCTTTCAGTGCATTTCTTCTTGAAGGAAATGGAATTGATGTTCGTTGGTTAGGCATCGGAGCACTAACGGGAGCAACAACAGGCTCAGAATTGGATTAAGAGACATTGACTTAAACTAAAACTACCGAGATTGGACGTCTTCGGTGCTTCCGTTATTAGTAGGAAGCATCGTGTCCTTTGTAACCTCGGTATCACGATTCATTACTTTCGGAGAAGAAGATGAAGTGGGAGGAATCGTGGGTCCTTGATAAGCAACACCACTTCGGGTGGTGATACCTTTCAAATCCTCCTTCGGGTTAGTACGGTGTTACCAGGGAGAGTTCCCAAACCCGAAGTAAGGAGGCGGTATTAGAAGCCACAAACCTGGAAAGCATATCCGTCAAATTGGTCAATTGATTTTGCATGGTTTGGCCTTGAGTTTGCACATTTCTTATGACTGCATCATTGGCTTTGACGTAGCTCTCAAAATCATTCTTTGAACACACCCGGAGCTTGAGGAACCAGAGCATGGTAAGCTGGAGCTTGATAAGCTGGGGGTTGATTACTTTGGGGTTGATAATTTGGCCCTTGGTTAAAATTATACCCCGATTTATGGATTGTTAATTGTTCCCGCCTGGTTTTGATTATAATTTCTTATCCTTGGTTGTAAAACGGTTTTGATTACTTCCTTGGATTGTTTTTGATTGTTTTGACGGGAAGGAAAAAACCTGGAGGTACGATATTTGGTTCGCAACCATCGGAGGTCGGCGCACCGTATGTTCCTTGATGAAATTAGCCGCTTGCGGCTTGTACACATACTCTTCGAAATGTTGACCTGGTACATGTTGTCCATCGATCGGAGGGACATATGTTGATAAGAATGACACCCCGCAAGTTACAACACTGTGCACGAATCCGCTTTTACGGGAGCTGGGGTTTGGTTTTTCTTACGAGAATCAATGTTCTGAAGACCAGTATCTTTAAGTTCAGCAACATCGGGTGAAACTGCTGGGGTAGAAGAGCTCGTACTCACTTTGGCAACGACTGCCTTGCTTCGTGATTGACGAACTTTGGACTTGCTCTCGATGATTTTTAGGCATTCTCGAGGCATTTTATCCAAAAATTACCACACCACATGGAGATTAATAATCTTGATCATTTCGAATTTAGGCATTATGAAAAATGTACGAATGATGCAATTACCGAAAACCCATGAAGCAAGCATCCCCAAGAAAGATCATTGAATCGGTCCCATGCCCTCGTGAAAACGTTTCCTTCTAATTTTTGTTAAAAACCTCGTGATTTCATTTCGAAGATTTGTCGTTTAGAGGAGGGAAGAATTTGTTAATGAATTTCGAAACAAGATCATCACATGAAAAGAATCCGATCCGAGGGGGATCTTTCTCGAGCCAATCCAGGCGGCCCCCTTGGAGGGAAAACCCTCGAGGGAAAATGGGAAAAGCATAAGCTTAACCGACGTACTCGGGATGTTCGGGAACTTCATCGTAGAAGTGATCTTGTTGAAATATCGGATGTGAGCATGTGGGTCTTCTTTCTCATGTCCAAAAAATTGCTTGTTTTGAACAAGATTAAGTAGACCATGCTTGATCTCAAAGTTGTTCGCGGTAATTTCGGGAACAACGATCGCATCCTCGTAACCCTCGGTGGGTGCTTCGAGTAATTGCGCCATAGTACGATTATCGGCCATCGTAACTATGGGATGATTGAAAGTTTCTTGATTGTTATTTGGTTTCTCAATATTGGGTGATTCAACAGAAGTTTGTCAGACTTGTTGTTGTCGACGTTTACGGGCTTGAGAACGAGTGCGCATGCACAAAATAGAAATATAAAAGGAAAATTTACACTAATTTTTTTTCAATGATTTATTCACAATGTATTTTAACGGACAATGAGGTAGGACAACTTCAACCAAATAATCTACTTACTTCACGGTAGCTCTCAAAATGAAAAACGCACAAGCGAGCGGAGGAGTAGGAATAGCGCGAAGCTTATTTCTCCTTTCGGGTCGTAGTTCCTTGGAACAACCCTCCTTATACCCACCTTTTAGTTTGTTAATCAAATCGAGGTGAGCCGTACGTCGTAAGAGACACAAATGGCAAGTTTTTGAATCTTTTGTTCGGGAACTTATTGATGGATAATACTTCAATGGAAAGTATTATATGTTGGTGTTCTTTTACCAACTTGGTGAATTTATTTATTATTTCTTTTTATGGAAATTGTTTTATTTTTATTTTTTTTATATGATAATTATACTAATAAAAGAAAATGAAAAATATTTTTGTATTTTTTTTATATAAAAATAGAAGAAATATTCACAACTTCAAACACAAATTGTCAAACGTTACGAAAATCGTTTCACAGCATCCCCGGCAACGGCGCCAAAAATTGATTCGTCAATAATATATAAATATAATATATAAGCAAACACTCAACCAATTACCTTTAGCCAAGGATTGGTTAAGAGTTCACAAAAATAAAATATATATGTGTCCGGAAGTATGATTCCCGGGTCGTTATGTCCCAACGAGGCTTGAATGGAAAATCGAATGACGAATTGATAATCGATGTTTGAATATTACAAGATTATGATTGGTTTTCTATTATTACAAGTTAAAAATGCAAAAACGATTAAAGAAAACCTAAAAACGAAAGCTAGAATGATTTTAATCTAAAACGTAGACGTAAATGTAAAAACGCGAGGGCTAAAAACCTAAATTACACAATTTTAATCCTAGAACAATTTTTAAACTCAAAATAGATTCTACTTGACTAAAAACAAAGTTTAAAAAAAACTAGACTAAAAACGGAGTTCGTTAAGACCAAAAACGAGTCAAAACAAAAACGGGAACGAATCCCGTTCTTTAAAAAATGAAACTTTGCAAAAATGACCCTACATATGTAAATTTATTTTTCCTAGAAAATATACAATAAAAGAAAATTTTTAAAAAAAAGATTTGTATTTTTCTGATTATTATTTTATTTTTTATGAATTTTTTAAGTTTTTAATGAAAATAAATTATAAAAAAAATACTAAATGATTATGAAAAAATCTGAAAAATTCAGGGAAAATACTTAAGACTATGATGATCCTAGGAAAAATAAAAGGGTTGACCCAGCTTATCGAAATAAGCTGGAAATAAGCCGAATTAGCTTATGGGCTTAATGGGCTGAAAAGCCTTAAGTACCAAAGCGCCCAAAGGTCTAACAGAAAAGACCCAAGGGCGCAATGGTAAGTGTGGGTGTGTTTGAGAGGGAGGTCGCAGGTTCGAGTCCTGGACCTCTCTTTTTTTTGTATGCTACAGTAACGTTTTTTTTTAACTTTTTATACACACTTGTTCATCACCTTAAGCTGAACATTTTTCATAACCAAAACTATTTTTGAAAATGAGTAAATAAGCTAGAAAATGCTTAAGAAGAATGGCAGAATGCTTAATATGGCAAAGGCTTAAAATGCTTATTTCTTTTTGGATTTTTAGATCATTTAAGCAAAAGAGAACTCAAAATAAACACAAGCAGATACACAAGGATAGACAATAAGCATATATGAACAAAAGAAAGCAAATAAGCACCTCAAGATAAGCAAGAAATGAGCTTACGAACTAAGCAGGACTAACTTTTAAGGTTAATCCTGCTAGTTTTAAGTTAAAACTACTAGGTCACCAAATAAGTAAAAAAAAGGGATATAAGCATAAAAATAAGACATCCTATATCTAAATAGCAAACATAAACAAGAATGAGCTAAGCTAAACATACAGATAAGCTAGAAATAAGAGAATAAGAACTTAAGGCTAAAACTGCAGACCAAATAGTCAAAAGGTACACTTTGGGCTTAATTTTAAGCTCCTTAAAGTGTGTCCTAAGGCTTAAGGCTTATGGGGCTTAAAGATGGGCTGATTAGGCACCTAGAAAAGCCAAGAAAATCTAAGGGTTAACTTAAAAATAAGCAATTAAAAGGCTAATTAACCTGCTGTTTTGCACCAGGGCAGCATAAGCAAAAACCAAAAGAGCATTAAGGAGACTTAAATTTAATCATGGAAAAAGAATTTTAAAAGGTAAATTAAGCTTAAAAAGAGGAAGAGGGATACCTAAGGAGCTTATATAAGGAATCACAAGGCTTAAATCTAAGGAGAGCTTGAGGAAATAAGGTGCTGAACTGTGAGCTCTTAAAAGGCTATAAACTAAAGGCAGTAGTGCAAAACTCCAATGACACTTAAAGGCTTTGAATACCTACTGCATTATAGACTCAATACTAACAAGAAAACAACACTTAATAACTCCTAATCAAAATCTAAGCTAATAAGCAAATGTATTAAACTTAAAATCCACAAATTCAAAAGATAGCTATTATGAACCTAAAACAAGGAAGTTAAACTTAAAGAACTAATATAAAATGAATTTAACACTTAATCAAAGCTGGTTAAAGTTGCTTTAAAAGCCAAAAGATACGTTTTTACCCGTTTTAACCCATTTGCAGACTTAACCCAAACACCCCTTTAATTTTGTGATACTAATTTTTAAACTTAGATAGATTAAATTAAGACCTAAAATGCAAAAGCATACTAATAGTTAAGCATACTAAGCACACATAAGCTAAGATAAAGAGAAGATAAGCACTTTACACTAATATCTGATATTAAGCTGTATAAGCTAATAAAATGGGCAGACTAAATGTAAACTTGAACAAAGCTATTTTAAACTGTCAATTAGATATTCTAGGCTATATTTAGACTGAATAAGCATGTTTAAGAAGAATTAAGCACAAAGTAAGCATAAAAACAATGCAACAGTAACTTGAGATTAAAGTGAGTAAGAAGAGAACACCTTGGTCCTTAGCTATGACAGAAGTAAACCAAGCTCAAAAGAGCTTTGTCTGGCAACCAATTCAGACCATAAGCTTTTTCCAGGAGTGGCTTATTACCAAATGAGCTTAAATTCACACGTATGTAAGCAATGGCAAAGTAGCACTTTTAACAAGGATTTCTTAAAATCTTGGAATTTTATTGACTTTAACTGATTACAAAGATTGTTTTACAGGAAATTAAATGAGCTTAAACAAACTTTTAATTAAGCTGGAAATTTATAACAAAGTTTAAAATTACAAAAAAAACTTAAAATTACACTAGTTAAAAAAAACTAGGTAAAGAAAGAACTGAACTCTTCTTGTGTCTTGCCTCTCTTTATATAGCCTGGGAAGTCTTCATGCCTTTGTGCTTGTTGTGTTTGGTTTGTGAGATGAATCAATCTTCAATCTTAGCCCTTGAATCACTTTGTGCTTCTTTGATTTCATACCATTCGTCGGATTAACCTTGAAAATTGGTGGATTGCCAACATGGCAAAGTGATATACATCTAGGGTTTTAGTAGAGAGGGGAAGAGGTTATTACTCAACGGGTACATTGGGATTTGCAGGGTAAAAGTGGGGAAGAAAGCCCGTGACCTAGTATGGGGGTTTGAGCTTTGGGCGGGAAATTGATTTAGGGTTTATCTGGGTTTAAAAAGGTTAGGGATGACGGGTGAAAATGGTTTTGGGGCTTAGGGGGTGAAGGTGTAAAAGTTGGGTGGCAAGTTGTGGGAGATTGGTAGGAAAGGTCCCTGAGGTTGGGATATGTTTGCATTGTTAGTCCCTAAGGACTAACAATGTAAATGGTGTTATGGTGGGTTGGGACTAATAGGCTGTTAAGTCCATTTGGGCTTATATAGTGGGCTTTGACTTGAGGGTTGACTTGGGCTTTTATTTTGTAAATAAATACATATTGGGCTGATCCGGCCCAATAACTCGGGTACGGGTTGGCCCAAAATGATATTTATATCGTTGGCTTCGTTTTTTCGTGCTGGTTCTAAATCCGTGCTCGGTTTTGTCCGATTTGACTTTGTTTTCGTCCTTTTGTCAATATCCGATACCTGCACAGTACACAAAGCAAAACAAACATATATTTGGCAATTTCTGTCTGTTTTTTTGGTCATTTAGGCTCGTTTTATTAGGTATAAAATTTGTGTAATTAAGCACATATTAAATCCCCCATACTAAGATATTCTCGTGTCCTCACGCAATGTTATGAAGTAAACACTTAAAGAAAACCAAGAATCTCAATTCCCCTCGACTAATAACCTCGAAAAGTAGCTAAGTGTTTGTCAAGGGGAACTAAAGAATCAATAGCTTCGACAAGTCCCGTTTTCACCATTTTTTATATGTACACTAACTAGCCCTAATATTTTTGGATTTTTCTTTTTCTTTTCTACCTGTTTGACTTCCTTTATTTTATCAACATTGGGATCATAGAATGAGAAGCGCCCATAGAATAATCTACGGATGTCCTGACGGATAAATTCATCGTCCCCGATTTTTCACTAGTCCCAACCGTTAGTGATTCTTTAGCAGGAAATAATGGTATTAAGTCAAATAGGATTAGGATTATGCCTGAAATTCCTGTCCCTGTAGCTGAGAATCATATTTTGAACCCTAATTTTAGTGGTAATACTAAGCCTAGGAGTCCTACTAAAGTTAGTTTTGGGGAGGTGAAGAGGCCTGGTATCTTCAAAGTTAGTGGGGTTAATTTGTTTAAGGGAGTGGAATCTGTGAGTAATTTTGAAGTAGGGGAAGAGAGACGGGTGAATGATATGAATGTGGATGATAAGGGTAGTGTTAACAAGTTGTTTTTGTTTATGAATGCTTTGACTGGTGATAAAATGAGTAGTAATAGTAAGATTAAGTATGTTGTTGGTTCAGTGAATAATTTTGGGAGAGAGGTTGCTGAAATGGACTCGGTGATTAAGGATGGGAGTGCTAAATGGGGAATGACAATTATTAGGCATTTTGTTAGATATAGGATGAGTTATAGGGAGATTATGGGTAATCTTAGGAGAATGTGGTGAACTTATCAGTTTGATGATGTTATTATGAATAATAGTGGTTTGTACTTTTGTAAGTTCAAATCATATGAAGGGCTACAAACTGTTATAGAAAATGGCCCATGGTTAGTTGATAATAAGCCATTCTTTGTGCAAAAGTAGGAACCTGGGATGTGCATGTCTAAACCTGAAGTTAATAAGGTGTCGTTATGTGTAAAGATTTATAATGTTCCTTTGAAGGCTTGGAACGTAGAGGGTATAAGTAGGATTGCAAGTAGAATAGGTAATCCTATCATTATTGATAGGATTACTACTGATATGTGTGAAAGATCATATGGTAGGGCTAGTTTTGCTAGGGTACTGGTAGAGGTTAATTCTACTAAAGGGTTAGTTGATATTGTGGAAGTTTGGTATAGAAGTTTAGGAAAATCTATGATGCTTGATGTTAAATATGTATGGAGACCTCCTATATGTGAGCATTGTAAGATTTTTAGGCATACTCTAAAGAGCTGTGGGGCTAAAGACTTGACAGAAGAAGAGAAGATACTTAAGGAGTCTATGAAGTCAGTGAAAGCTGCTGAGGTACGTATTGATAGTAATAATGTTAGATGGCAGTCTGTGGGGTATAGAAGGAATGTATATGGGAGAGGTGGTTTTAGTAATAATGGAAGAGGTTCTTTTGGAGGAGGTAGGGGAGGTTATATGAATAATAGTGGGAGAGGTAATGGGGTTAGCAAGCAATATGTTCTGGTCAAGACTAGTGAGAGGAATGTAGTAAATAAGGATGGAGTTTTTAAGTCTGATGGGAAGGATCAAGATAGCAATGATAGTACTAATAAAGTGAGTAACGACACTGTTATTAGAAGTGGCTCTATGAGTAGCAGTAATTCTAAGGAAACAAAGACTGTTGATGTATTACCTTCTAAGAATAGATTCAATGCTTTAAATGATGAAGATGATAGTGAGGAGATAGTTAAGTGGAGGGAATTTTATGCCAAGATTGATCTTATGTTTGATATGGGGATTGTAGTTGATAAGGAATAAAAAGGATCTTCGTCTGATCAGATGTTGGATTATTATTTAAAAAGGTAGAAGAATTGTAATGATAAGGTATTGACCCCTAAAGAAGTTTTAAAGAGCAGAAATGATTTGTTGCAAAAACATATTGTTGGAGGTAACATGGGTCTTAAAGAGACTGCTACTAAGTCTGCTAATAGAAGAATTGTTGATGAGTGTAATGGTAAAAGAGTGCAGTCAATTTATAACAGGTTCTATTCAGAGGCTTATGAAGCAGAATTGGAGAAGATTAAACGTTTAATGTGGGAAAGGGATTTGCTAAAAATGGACTTGATTGTTCTTTTTAGGAAGCCTCTAACTGCTAGCATTAAGGAGTTTTAGACAGAAGAGATGATTGAGTACTATGAAGGTGCTTGTGAGGATATGAGGAGTGATAGAATCAATGGTCACTTTAATGATGTAGTAGATGGTTCTAATGCTACTACAAATTTTATGGCTAATGATGAAGTTTCCACTCTTCATGATGAATCTATGGCAGAAGTTCAAGGAGGTAATGTTTCACACCCATCTAGTTTTTAATAATGATTGTCAAGGGGTTGAATTCTTCTCTTCGACAGAATGAAGTTAAATCGCTAGTTAATGATAATAGAGTTAATATGTTGGCAGTCATAGAAACTCAGTTACGGAAAAAATTTGTTAATCCTGTCTGTAATAAGTTATTGGAAGTTGGTATTGGGTCTCTAATACTGTGGATAGTAGGAAGGGATGTAGAATAGTTGTGGGTTGTGATCCGTTTATTTTAAGAGCGAGGATGATTTCCCAGATTGATCAAGTTATGCACTTTGAAGTCACTTTTCTCCACAATCAGGTGACATTATTTGTTTCTTTTGTTTATGCTGAGAATTCTAAGAAGGGTAGAAAAAGGCTGTGGAAAAATTTAGTTGATCATAAATCCCTTACTGGTGATTCTCCTTGGGTTCTTCTAGGAGACTTCAATGTTTTGTTAGCTTTTGATGAAAGTTCTAATTGTTTTAGTACTAGAGATAAAGGAATATCTGATTTTAAAGACTGTTAAGAATTTGGAGATTGAAGATTTAAATAGTTATAGGATGTTTTACACTTGGATTGAGAAGAGAAAGGATCCTAACCTTGGTATGTTGAAAAGTCTTGATAGGCTCATGGGTAATGGAGATTTTATGAATGTCTTTGATAGAAGTTATGCTAATTTCTTACCATACATGACTTCTGATCATTGTCCGGTCATTTTGGTTTTTCCTAAGGTTTATTGTTCTAAGCCTAAGTTATTTAGGTTTCTGAATTTTCTTGCTGATAAAGATAATTTCCTCCCTACTGTCAGAGATAATTGGAATGTTGATATCAAAGGATTCTCTATGTTTGTCCTAGCTAAAAGATTGAAGAATATGAAAAAGCATATGAGAAGACTTAACAAATGTAATGGTAATGTTTTTATGAAGTTAAAATTTTTAAAAACTAAGCTTGAAAGAGTTCAGCGAAGTCTTGACAAGGATCCTCTTAATGTGTTGTTAAAAGAAGAAGAGATGATTTATTCGAAAGCCTATAGTGATGATGTTCTTGATGAAGAAATACTTATGAAGCAGAAAATGAAATTTGAATGGCTCAGGGAAGGTGATCATAATTATGCGTATTTCCATAAAGTTTTGAAGGGCAGGGTTAGCAAGAGCAGGATTGAAGTTGTGTCTGATGATTCTGGCAATACCTTCTATGGGGATGAGATTTCCACTAAGTTTTTGGAACACTTTGAGAACTTTCTTAGAGTTGATGATCATGTTTTTCCTATTGAAGATTGTAATGGTCTATTGACTAAGAAGTTAGATCCTCTGATTGCTTCTTCTTTGATTCATCTTGTTCTGGATGAAGAAATCAAAGTTGTCATGTTTGGTATTAAAGATGATAAGGCTGTTGGTTCTAATGGGTTCACCTCGAAATTCTTTAAGAAATCCTAAGCTATTGTTGGTCCGGATGTGTGATGTGTTGTTCGGGAATTCTTTACTTCTGGAAAGCTTCTAGGTGAGTTGAACACTAATCTTATTTCTATTGTGCCTAAGCTTAAGGTTCCTAGTAAGTTATCTGATTACAGACCTATTGCGTGCTGTAACGTGGTTTATAAGTGCATAAGTAAAGTTTTAACTAATAGGCTTAAGGAGGGTTTAAATGGGCTTGTGGATATTAATCAATGTGTGTTTATTCTTGGTAGACATATTAGTAATAATAATTTATTAACTCAGGAGTTAATGGTTAGGTATGATTGGAAGTCTAGGACTAGTAATTATGCCTTTAAGGTTGATATAAAGAAAGCGTATGACACTATAAATTGGGTTTTTCTTATAACGATCCTTAGTCAGTTTGGTTTTCATGACACAATGATAAATTGGATCGTGACATGCCTAACTACTGCCTCATTCTCCTTGTGTATTAATAGTGATGTCTATGGTTTCTTTAAAAGTAAAAGAGGGTTAAAACAGGGTGATCCAATTTCTCCCTACCTTTTCACTTTAGTAATAGAAGTGTTGAATTTGATGATAAAATACAAATTAGTATTGATAAGAGATTTAAGTTTCACACTGGTTGCAAATCTTTAGGCCTTAATCATCTTTGTTTTGTAGATGACTTACTCCTATTATGTCATGGGGATCTCATTTTGGCTTGTATTCTTCGAAGAGGACTTGATGAATTTAGTATGTGTTCTGGTTTGTACCCTAGTATAGAAAAGAGTACTTCTTATTTTTGTAATGTTCCCTATGACCTTAAGGCTCAAATTTCTCTAGGTATGCCTTTTAAAGAAGGATCATTACCAATTAGATACTTAGGGGTTCCTATGATGAATAGGAAATTACGTAACATTGATTGTAGGGTTCTTATTGACAATGTTAAGAAAAGGATTTTGGATTGGAAGAATAAGTATCTTTCGTATGCTGGTAAGCTTCAATTAATCGCCTCTGTTCTGTCTTCATTAAATGTTTATTAGGCTTCTATGTTTGTCCTGCCTAGTCATATTTGTTTAAGTATTGATAAAATTCTTAAAGATTTTTTGTGGAGCTTTGATGTGGGTAGGAGGGGTTTTACTAGTGTTGCTTAGAAAGATATATGTGCTCCTAAAAATTAGGGTGGTCTAGGCCTTAGATCTATGAAGTTGATGAATGAAGGGTTAATGATTAAGCATTTATGGAATGTAGTTAGTAAAAAGGATTCTTTATGGGTTAAGTGGGTTAATAGCTATAGGTTAAAGGGTAAATGTATCTGGAGTTTAAGTATGTCAGATAATGCAGCTTGGTGTTGGAGGAATATTTTGAAGCTTAGAGATAAGATAAGGGATTTTGTTGGTTCTAAGATTGGTAATGGTAAGAGCTATTTTATATGGTTTGACAAGTGGCACTCTAATGGTCCTTTGTGCAAGTTAATTACTCACAGTCTTTTGCTTTCTAAGGGGTTTAAAGTCAATGATAAGATTGTGGATAGAATTAGGAATAACAAGTGGACTTGGCTTAATGACTGGTCTAGGAATTTTAAGGATGTTCTTGATGTCCTGGTTCCTGTTTTGAATGATCTGGAAGATAAAACTATATGGTTTAATAAGTTTGAAGAAGTTGATTTTAGTATGAAAGAAGTTTGTAGTGTTTTGAGAGTTGATATGCCTAGTGTCCTGTGGCATAAGTATGTCTGGTACACTCAATGTATTCCCAGACATGCTTTCATTCTTTGGTTGGCTTTGCGAAGAAGGCTCAAGACCCAGGATAGATTGTCTAAGTGGTTTCCATTAAACAATAGTCTATGTCCCTTGTGCTCTTCTTGTATGAACTCTCACAGTCACCTATTTTTTAGTTGTGATTTTCCTAAGTATGTTTGGGATAGGGTTAAGATCTTGGCTAAGCTTGATGGTGTTTCTAATGTTTGGGCATAAGTTGTCTCTGGGGTATGTATTAAGAAAGCCTCTAACTCCATATGGAGCGTAATCTAAAGATTAGTTTTTGGTGCTACTGTTTATTTTATTTGTCATGAAAGGAATCTTAGGCTTTTGGCAGTAAAAGTAGAACTGTTGATGTTGTTCTTAATCTTATCATTAACACTGTTAGATTGAAACTTCTAAGCCTAAATGTTAAGTGGTCTAGGGATGTTGGTATTGCTACTAAAGTTTGGCATTTGCCTTATTGGTGATTAAAGGGTGATTATGTTTTCATGGATAATATGGATTTTGATAATAGTGCTTCCTAGTTTCCTGTGGGGTTCCTTTATTCACAAATCTATGATGGATTTGCGGGTTTTCACTACTCTTTTTAGTTCTCAAGGGCACAACAGATTCTGGTTCTGCAGTTATTGTAGGGAGGATAATCTTTGTGATTGCTTTCAAATATTTATGACTGATGAGAGTTTGTATTATGTCTTAGTCTTCTATGACAGATTCTGTGTTGATGGAGGTCTTACTGTCATTCTTGAGCCTATAGTAGACTATGATAGCATATATTTATATAGATGGTGGACTGGTTTTTGGTCGTGTACTTATGATGAAGATATTAATAATGGCATGGTCTTCTATGATGGTTTCTGTGGGAATGTAGTATCTATGATCATTGTTATTTATCTATTGTTAACCTGGCCTTACTTCTTGTGCTTGGATAATGGTTCTATTTGGGATTGGTATGGAGATGGTGTGGATTTTGAAGTAATGATCTATTTGAGGAAGTTTATCTTGGAGCATTATGATTTCAGTGTTCTTATAGCAGGTTTGGAGTCTTGTTTTGTTATTTGTTCCTTATGGTGTTTCAAGTTATTTGGCCAGATTTATGAGTTCTTATGGTGGCTTGAAGAATATCAAGAAGTGGTGCTTCATGATGATTTGAACTGCTATGTTGATTGTATTGATTGGCATGAGATTTTTAAGAAGGTCCAAACGAGTTGTTCTTTTTTTCCTCCTTTTAGGTTTTTCCTGTTGGGTTTTATTAGGGGAGGTGTTTTTAAGGAGGCAAACTCATTTGGATGGCATACTTTATGCACTTCTTTAATGGTTATGGATTACTTGGATATGGTTTTGGATGCTCATGTATTTTGGTTATTACAGCTTACTATTTGGCCTTTATGTGTGGTGATGTTTCAATGTATGTTGGTTGGTCCTGATGTATTATTGATGTATCAGAAGCACATGGATGGCTTTAGTAAGCTTTTGATTCTTTTATTATGTATGTTTTAGTTTTGTATCTTGAGCTTGGGTATTGTCCAATGCCATATTTTTTTTGTTTCTAAGCCAAAGTTTGTTGATTAGGGATGTGTCCTAATTAACTTATGCTTTGTGCTTGTATTGTATTTAACTCTTTTATTCCTTGCTTATAAAATTTACCTTAAAGCAAAAAAAATGAGAGTAAACAAAGGGTTTATACGGGGGTTAACTAACCAGTGTAGTTAGTTAATATCACAACATGTATAGGCTTTTTGGTGTAATCCTAGAAATTTACCTATTTAAAAATGTTACTCCAACTATTAAAAATAGTGCTTATTATTATGGTCTCTAATAGATATATCAATCCAAGTTCTAAAGTTTACTACAGTGATCGGCATACTTATACTTTTGTGGAATTTAAGGTTAAAATTGGGGGAAATTTTAACACCCCCAAATTTACAACAATATTCGGGTCCAACAATGGGGTGTTAATAATAAGTACAACAGTCATATTTTATATAGAACGACTCGAAAAGAGACGTTATCAAAACATGTTCCATTCCACAAGAGAAATTTCAGAGTGCAGCGTTGTCCCAACCATACATAAACATGACACAAGTGTTTTAACAAAATATAAAAACATTGTTCGAGGAATGAAAATTATATAATTCAACAAAAGACATTTTTATGCGCAACTTCCTCCTCTTCTTTCCAGCTCCAAATCCTTAGCCTTGATTACCAGAGATAAACATGCTAAAAAGTCAACAAACGTTGAGTGAAATTCATAGGTTTAATTAAACATTAAATTTTAGAACACAAATATTAAGTCATCGTAAACTTGTGGATCAAACAAGTTTAATAGATAATGCATTGAGCTCGTGACATCCGATCCCTTTGACTAGAACAATTTAAGTGTGCCCCAAAAGATTAGGTACATTGCTATATACCTATTAATTCTCATAATAATATATCCGTTGAAAGTGGGTGTTCCAAAAGGATTCATACCCCGGACGGGGAGTCGCCCCATAGGCCTATTTATTATCCTAGCGTCCACCCATCACAGGCATTTAACGATTCACGATATTAGGGTCTTTAGCAATAGGTACTCAAGCATTAATCATACAATTCGGGTCTAGCATACTCAAAACTATTTGTGTTCTATTTTATAAAATAAGCATGTATCTCCCTCGCGGGTTTTTAAGAAAACAAGTAAAGTGGAAAGGCAAGGCTATGAACTCACCGTAAAAGTAAGTAGATCAGAAGTAAAACAAATCTTCGGACGAGCGAGAAGTACTTCTAAGCACCACCTAAAAGACGCGACGCGACTTAGTACGATAAAAAGTAACGATACGTAAAAATAGAACAAGTGATCACGACACATGTTTCCAAGATATGTATGGCATTGCACTCGAACTTCCCTATTTTTCACTCCCAAATTGGCTTACAAACTGACCTCATAGGCAAATAAACATCTATTAAGTTTCGTCCTTAAATTCTTATTTTATAAATGTGAACCATACGTTTTTACATTTCAACACTAAACGTACAAACTCAGTTTCTGATTTTTAACTCGGCTTCATGGACTCATATCTCTTAGCCCGTAAAGGATCTAAGTGTGAGGCTTTCACTCCTGGAAAGATCTTTATGTCTAGTTTCCAAAAATATAAGTCTCATAATCTACAAAGTTTCAGAACCATGTGAAAGACTGTTTTACCCCTGGTTACCCAAAACAGAAAGTTTCCAAAAACTTTACCCTATACGGAAATGGCCATAATTCCTAAACCATGATAGCAATAAAGGTGATACCAATTAGAGGTGTTATATTAAAGTGTCTACTACTGAGCCATGCATTTAAATGCAAACTTTAGTGCAAAAACCCTGGTGTTGAACCCATTTTCCAAACAAAGGTTCAGATTTGACTACTATGCGTAAAACGGCCATATCTCACTCATCCGGATGAGATATGGCTCTATCCAATTAGCCACATTAACCTTAAACATATATCTATCCAACCATGTATTTTTGTTATAGGCTACAGGCCAAAAAGTTTGAGAAAAAGCTTCATTTAGGCACTGACCTATAACAGTCCCTATGAACTACTTTCAAATCCACTCAAAACTCATTCTAATCATTACCTATCCACATGCAATGCCCTACTACCTTGTCACACATCCTCATGATCATAAATAACATGAACTTCTAGAAATTAAACATCCAATTGCATTCATCAAAATCAAAGGAAAATTAAGAAAATAAAAATAGAAAAACAAGAAGATACTTACAAAGCTAATTACCAATAATCAATAAAACACAATCACACCCTTTTTACTTAGGGCTGATTCGAACCAAGAGACACCCAAAAACCACAATCAAAATCTCTTCTATACCTCTTAGATGATGATAATACTTTTCCTAATAAAATCCTACTCAAAACCCTTCAATAAAAACACCAAAACTTCTTCAAATCTTCAAGAAAATTTACCAAACTTTGTATGGGGTTTTAATATGTTATTGTGATGCTAGAAATGAGGGGAAAACTTTGTAAAATTGTGGTGGTGGTGGTAGTAATTTCGGCAGCCAAAAGGCCAAGAGAGGAGGGAGAATGATATTATTTTTTATAACTATGAGAGCTAGGTGTTTGAGTGAGGTTTTGTAAGACTTGTACATGAATTTAGAAGAGAATGGATGCCACATGGTTTAACCATGTGGCTCCCCTTTTCCGTCCAAATGAGATGGTGAAGGGGGTTGGTATAAAAAAATTGAATTATAAGTGTAAGATTTGTGATAAGTGGGTAGCTTTAAGGCTAACGGGTACAAGCTAAAATGTTCGGAGAGTTAAGGCGGAACCACGAAGTGAAAACGAATAAAGTAAAAATAGTTCTACATAAATCGGGATACTTTTCTGAAAATTTTAATTACGTAGGGTTCGAAACGGATAATAATTCTAAGCATGGCTCGTAAATAATTAAAACGACGAAGTAATGAAAAGTAAAATTATATAAATTTAAAATATATATATATATAAGTTAAAAATTAGTAGTGACCTTAAATACGGGGTTTTACATCCTCCCCTCCTTACGGGAGCGCCGTCCCGGTGCTCGATTCCTTATACTCTCTTTCTTCTTGTCCGAGAATAATTACGGATATTTGCTTCTAAAGAAGTCTTCTCGTTCCCACTTAAACTCCGGACCTCGCCGCGAGTTCCAACGAACTTTAACGATGGGGATACGGCTTTGCTTGAGTTGTTTTATTTCACTATCCATAATTTCAACCGGTTCTTCTATAAAGTGCAACTTGTCATCGAGTTGAATTTCTTCAAGCGGGATAATCAAATTCTCATCCGCCAAACACCTTTTGAGATTAGAGACATGGAACGTATTATGAATCCCACGGAGTTTCTTAGGTAACTCTAATTTGTACGCCACAGGACCAATTCTCTTGATTATCTTGAACGGCCCAATGTACCGTGGACTTAATTTCCTCTTTTACCAAAACGGATCACGCCCTTCCAAGACGACACCTTTAACATGACCATGTCCCCCACACTAAACTCCATCGGTTTACGCCTTACATCCGCATAACTCTTTTGACGATTACGAGCTGTCAATAAGCGGTTTTTGATTTGTACAATCTTTTCCGTCGTTTCTCGAACTAACTCTGGCCCTGTGAGTTGGCTATCTCCAACCTCACTCCAACAAATAGGAGATCTACACTTTCGTCCGTAGAGTGCTTCGAAAGGCGCGGCTTTAATACTCGCATGATAACTGTTATTATAAGAAAACTCAACTAGAGGTAAATGTCGATCCCAATTCTTACCAAAATCAATCACACACGCCCGCAACATATCTTCTAAGGTTTGAATTGTTCTTTCACTCTGCCCATCCATTTCCGGGTGGTAGGCAGTGCTCATGTTTACTTCGGTTCCCAAGGCGTTCTGAAGTGATCTCCAGAATCCTAAAGGTGTTGTCGGGCTTTGTCGTTGGTTTGAGAAGATAGAGAATACCTTTGAAATAAGTGAGTGTGCTGAAGGAAGAAAGGTAAAATTTGCCACTACTACACTTCATGGCCGAGATCTTACTTGGTGGAATTCTCAGGTCGCTACCTTAGGTCGTGAGGTGGCAAATGGAAAACCATGGGCTGAAGTGAAACAGATGTTGATCGATGAGTTTTGTCCAATAGAAGAAGTTTAGAGGTTGGAGGATGAACTAAGACATTTGAAGTTACGGGATATGAACATAGCTGCATACACAAAAAGGTTTAATGTGTTGGCTTTATTGTGTCCTGATGCTGTTCCTACTGAAAAGAAGAAGGTTGAATTGTACATCAAAGGGTTGCCTGAAATCATTAAAGGTGAAACAACTTCATCTAGACCTGCTACGCTCAATGAGGTTGTACGTATGGCACACGCCCTAATGGAGTAATCACCTTAAATTTTTGTCAAAAAAAAGAATCCATTCTTTATCCATATTTCCAAGAATCAAATTTTTGTGTATATATAAGTATTGCTAGTACCCGCATCTTTTCGCCTCCACCACGTCTGACGTCGCTAGTTGAACTCTGGGGACCAGAGTTCCCTTAGAGGATCGACTGTGAGAATTCGTATTTTTAGGTAAATAAATTTATTATAATTTATTCTTATTTTTACCATTATTTTACCCGACTCGACTAGTTTCGTGATCCTATATAAGTTTAAGCTTTACTTTGGATTTTTTTCCGTCTATGTGGCTATCGTAGTGCGATGTTTCATTATTTATCCCTAAGTCTTAAAATTTTCTATTTTTAGCATGTTTTAATCTCAGGTGCTAAGGTATGAAGCTTGGATGGGAGCCGCGTTGGATATCTGGATGATGGATTCTGTGTTATCTCGTTTATTCGATGCAAATGTTAACTAAATTCTCAAAACTTGTGTCGTCTTCTGAACTATGTCCTTGTTTTAAAACTTTGAAATGATGGAATCTAGTATGATGTCTTCTAAATCTTTTGGGACCAAAACTGAAACTTTGATATTTTGAATGCATCAAATGTGACTTATTTAAAAACATCCCCTTTGAGGTCGTTTCCTATATCTTGTGTATTGTACTATGATGTGGCACCCCATTGTTACTTGTTCCGTTGCATAGTTCAATTTTGGGGGTGTTACAGAAATGCAAAGGATAAATCCTCACAAATGGAATTAAGGGTTATGTGTGGGGGTTATGTAACTAATAATTTCACAAAAATATGCTGATTTTTTTAAATTTGATACAAATTAGGCATATTATCTAGGACAGGTAAGTGTATTAATTCTCCTCCCCCCACATAAAATATACAACGCCCTCGTTGTATAAGTATGACATGAAAAACAAGAAATTAAAGAATTAGAACAGAAAACTACCCTGGTATTTACTCGGTATGATCCTCCATGTTTTGCATATATGAGCAAGAATGTGTGTTGTAAATGCGTCTGAATACCAGCATGACTACAACACACATAAAATTCCATAAAATAAGCATTCCACCAAATATATTCATTCGTCCAGAAGGTTCTTGTATAAAATATAAGAAAACAAGTGCAAATTCTATCTTCGGTATTCGTCGGTTAGAAAACAAAATTAAAACGAAAACTAAATCAGTACAGGAAGTCAATACGCCGTATCCATATTTCAGGATACGCTGTATTGAGACCTGTATTAAAAATCCTACGTACGGGTCAATCGCCTAATACGCTGTATTCATTTAATGAATACGCCGTATAGACTAATCTGACAATAAAGTTTTTAAAAGTGCAGAAAAGTAAAGACTAGATAACATCCAGGTCGGGGTCAATATGTCGTATCCATAGGGTTTGGATACGCTGTATCGACTACCTGGGAAGACAGACTCGATAACAAATTGAAAATTACATTCCGGGTTGTCTCCTGGCAAGCACTTTTGTTTACAGAAAAGTCCTTAATTTAGAATTGTTTTCAGCTTCATCCCATCCTTATAAAATAGCTTAGGGTCAAACGGGATGCCAAATGGCACATATAAATTCTTAATAAGATTTATTAGCATCCCTTTGTTAAGATAATTCTGAGTCATGATATTAACACATAATTCTTTGATAAAATTTTCAGTTTTAAAAAATTTACTTATGTATCATGACTTGTTTCCAAAAGCTTATTTGACCCTTATGCAGAGGTACCAACATCGGTATTTATTACATTAGATAATGGTTCGATAGATAAATCCCCTAAAGATTGTTTGATATCAATTTTATCATCACCCTTACCCATATCTAATTTTAAATCATTGACGTTAAATATCTTATAAGAAAATGAATCATTATCATATATAATAGTGAAATTCTCATCAACGAAATCGGACAATGGTATTTCAATTTTCCAATTAACTTTACTGATATGTTGAGGACTTACCGTGGGTTCACATGAGAGCTCTAGTTCGTATGTTAACCCCTCCAAGAACACCCGTGCATTAATGAAAAACCCTTTTGTACCCATCACAAGTGTCCCCTCCAAGAACACCCGGGCAGTAATGAAAATCCTTGTGTATGTGTCGTTGGCCCTGTAGGTCCAGCCAATCGTGTTCCGACATGTTATAGCGTTCGTTACCGGCGATAGCTAGTCACCCAACGAGGGATTGTCAATCCCGAATAGATCTATTTCATAACATTCGCGCTCACCCTCCAAGTGATTTACAGTTCATGCAACCTAAGCTAATCCGTAATCATAAAAGTATAGTATGTGTTTACGTTCAAAAATTTAACCAGTATTGTACTCACCCTCGCGAGATATATATAAATGAATATGATAAAACCAAACAGGTATTCAACCATGTAACATGCTTTGTAAACCAAGAGTTCTCAACCCAACAAAATATATGTAAATAACTAGTATGACATGGGGCTATAAACTCACCATGATCAAAGACCACGATCAAATATAATCCAAATAAATCACAACCGAATCTGCAATGGATCTCGGCTACGACCTATAATTATGTCGCTCTATTATAATACATGTAAGAAGCTACGATCAACGATGCGTACATCGTAACCGTAACGAAATCAAACATATTTTAATATGTATACATACATAATATCATGTGAGAGAAATCCACTTGCGGCGTCTTTAAACCTTAACCCTTCGTATATTATATGATAATATACTATTTTTCCGTCTAATCATAGCTATGGTCGAATATTTACCGAAAGTTACTAATTTTTAGACTCTTCTTCGTTTTTTAGGACCGAACAATGGTCTAATTATACTAATTGAAATAATAGATCACCGACCTTGTTATTTTGACCCCCGCTATGTCTTACTTTTTTAAAACAGAAAATCCTCGCGGCAAGTACAATGTCATTAACGAACAATTTCGTGTTTCGCCGGAAGGCTGAAAACGGACTCGAAAAAAGTTGGGCCCCTCAAATCCTTTAATTGAATAAGGTCTGTCAATTTAATATAATTAAAAATAACATATATTTACTATTAAAGTATATTTTCGATTTCACTCCAGTTTCTTCGTTATTGGGAGTTAAAAGTCCCGTTTTATATCAAAACGTCCGTCAAAATATAATTTGTTATATTTTATAAACTAAAGTCTGACTTTTCAAAGTCTCGAATCCCGAATCTCATGTTCCGTTTTTCTGCTCACAATGTACCGTTACAAAAACGCGCCAAAGTCCGTTTTTAACTCAAAAACTTATCTAAAATGTGTCTCATGGCTTATAGCTTAATATCAATCCCGTTTTAATATTAATACATTTTATATTTAGACGTCGCAAGTTTAAATAGATTTCATCACATTTAATTAATCTTATAAAATAAAACGAAAATATACTTTTGTAGGCTTCAAAAAACCAAACTTCACAACCTTGTTTCGGACGGTTATCCAAATTCAATGCACAACCCCTTTAAGTAACCCAAACGCACTCCTTATGTAATTCTACCCAACCAAACGCACCCATATGGTGCTTTTCTGTCCAAACCAAACACACCCCTTGGCGTTTCTATCTAAACCAAACACACCCTAAACCCGCTGTCCCAAACCCGACATCCCCCCACACCGGATGGGTCCCGCGGTTGTCCTAGCAGCCACCCAACACCCAACCCGTCAATACCTCCGACTCTGTCCTGCCGCCAACCCGACACCCCGGTGGCGGCTGCCACCCAAACCAAACACCTCTTTTTGCGGCTTTCCTGCCACCGAACAAACAAACACCCCTTGTGGTACAAAACCCAACCCCCCGGCTGTTTCGACAGCCATACCCTACGCACCCAACCCCCGGCTGTTTCGACAGCCATACCCGACGCACCCTTTTTCTGCGATAACCCATAAAACAAACACCCCTCGTCTGTTGTTAACAAACCACACGCATCCTCGTTTCTATAAACAAAACCAAACGCCCCTTCGTGGGCTGTTTTGCATCCAACCACACGCACCCCTTTGCGCCATATGAAAACCAAACGGACCCTTGAGGTGCGGCTGACCCGAAACTCAAACGCACCCTTTACGGGGGCTTATATTAAACCCAATGCATCCTTGTCGGGTCTGACCCGAACCCGACGCACCTCTTGTGGTGGTTGTTTATGAAACCAAACGCATCCTTTCGGGTTATAACTCCACCCGAACGCACCCCTTGGTGCCTTTTAAAATAAAACCGAACGCGCTCTCGCCGTGTAAATATAAAACCCACGCACCCTTGGGGGGTCGTGGTGGAGACAGCGGCGGCTGGGTGGTGGAGAGGTGGGGGCGCGAGTGGGGGAGAGTGATGGTGGGGATCGGGTAGATCCGGTGGTGGGGATCATTTTTGGGTTTGGCCGGAAAACTCGCCCGAAAAGTTTTCCGGCGGCGGCCGGTGGTGGCCGGATAATTGGGAGAGAAGAGAGGGTTTATATGTGTGTGTGTGTGTGTTGTTAGAGATGAAATAAAAAAAAGATATATAAGTTTTATATATATATAAAAAACTTTAAAATGAAAGTGTAATGTGTGTAATAATTGAGGGTTAATTGTATAACTATTTTTCAGGGACCAAATGTGTAACTTGTGAGTATTATTTTATAAAATAGTCGTTCGGGACTCGTTTGAGCGACTTAACGGATGAATTAAAATACGAAACTTGCGCCATTGTTTTCCAAATCATTTTTCCGATAAAAAGCGTATTACATGATAGTAATTATAAATATTTTAATAACATTTATAAAAATATCTGTTATTTATTTTGTGAACCGGTTACGCCTTGTCTAAAATAGAAAAGAAAAAAAATGGATTTCAACTCGAATATTCGCGTTCTCAACAAACGCTTTTAATTAAATTGCTATGTATTTTATTAAATATTTTTATTTAATAAAACGTGATAATTAAATATAATTTAATTATTTTCTCGTTTCTAAATCTTGCGAGGGCATTTCAGTCACTTTCTGACTGTTTTCAGGTCTCGGGTAAAACTAAAAAGTTGTCTGGAATATCATTTCACATCAAATTGCTTTTAGAGTCGTGTGTCGGGAAAACGTGATTAATGTCGTAGGCTTATAAGTAAGCCAGACCCGAAAAGTCACAGGTAAAGATAGTTATCTAAAAAGTCCGAAATTAACAGATTTTAGCACTAATAACATCCAGTTTGGGGTCAATACGTCGTAACCATAAAGGGTTATAGGATACGCTGTATCGACTACCCGGGAAGAAGACATCGATAAACAAATTGAAAATTGCATCCGGTGTCTCCATCCCGTCAACCGCACTTTTGTCTACATATAAAATTCCTTTAATTTTAGACTTGTTTCCAGCTTCATCCTATCCTTATAAAACAGCTTGGGGTCAAACGGGATGCCAAATGACACATATAAATCTTATCAGATTTATATAGCAAGCCCCTTTGTTAAGATAATTCCCAATGTCAGGATATTAACAACATAATTCTTGATAAAATTTTTCAGTTTTATAAAATTTACTTATGTATCATTGACATGTTTCAAAAGCTTATTTTGATCTGACCCTCAATGAATGTGCAAAGGTACCAACATCGGTATTTATTACATTAGGTAATGGTTCGATAGATAAATCCCCTAAAGATTGTTTGATATCAATTTTATCATCACCATTACCCATATCCAATTTTAAATCATCGACCTTAAATATCTTATAAGAAAATGAATCATTATCATATATAATAGTGAAATTCTCATCATCGAAATCGGACAATGGTATTTCAATTTTCCAATTAACTTTACTGATATGTTGAGGACTTACCGTGGGTTCACATGAGAGCTCTAGTTCGTATGTTAACGCATCATTATAGACTATAGCTAGGAATTCCGTTTCAACAGATCTTAGGAAGTAAACGACTTCATCATACCTGATCTTACCATACGTAGCACTTTCCCAGATATACACCTTACATTTTCTAAGAGCTTTCTCAGTTTCAAGCCGAATATATTCCTCTATAGTAATGTTGGGGTCGTTCATTTCCTGTAATAAATTTGCTACAAAAGAAAAAGGTCAAATAGACTAATACGCCGTATTAGAAGACTAAATACGCCGTATTGATGTTAAAGTCGAATACGCTGTATTGGTTTAGGAAAATTTTATACGTCGTATCCAAAAAGATGAATACGTCGTATTGAGTTTTTGACTCAGAAAATTACAGCGGACTTTAATAATGCAGAAAAACACACAAACACACAAATATGCAAAATATACAATGCAAAAAATCAAACACACAAAAACAAACTAAATGCAAATTAATCTAAGCTACACTAAACTAAAAATACCAATAAAATAAGAATTAAACAACTTCACTCCCCGGCAACGGCGCCAAAAACTTGATGTGTCGTTGTACGTAGGTATTATTTATTATCAAGATTTACATTTATATTTTGTTGACTATACCTAAAACAACACTAACGGGCTGTGTACCCGAGCAGTTGTAGTTTCGTTGGTAAGTATGGTGTCGATCACTAAGAGCGAGAGCGTTAATTCCTAAGTCTATTAGTATTTTAGTTGTCTATGTTAGTCCTAAATTATTCTATTCTATGTTAAACCTAAGTTAATCCTAAACTAACGCAAGGGGGTTTTTAGCCTGAGAGACTAGCACGGTTTTAGGTATCTAACCTAGGGTTTTGATGACAATTAACACACACAAGTTGATAGATAGAAGATAAAGAAGCGGTTAAGCCTAATGTAAGGAAAACGTATTAGCCAGTTTAATCTAATAATATGCCTTGATTGTCTATTCGTGTAATGATTGTATTAATTCGTTGGTGGTATATCATTCTAAAGTTAGGTGGATCTTCTCCCAAGACTCGAGGTTTTTCGCTAGTTAATCCTATCACAATTAACCTAAACCCGCATAAAGCTTACACCGTTGATTATAATCTATCTAGGAAACTATATTGGTGGTTATATTAAATCCTAGCTTATGGAGGCTTTACCAACTTAATGTTTAATGGAAATTCATATATAAGTAGTCCACGCCCACTTAACTACCTATAGAAATAGGACATTATGTGTAGTCCTAAGTCACCGGCTTAGTCTACCTATCCACTTAACCATAGATCAAAATAGGGCTTTCTATTGGTGATCCTAGTATTCTAGCTATATAAATAAGCGTTATGTGCTTCTATCCGGGACTCTTAGCCTACGCCCATACAACACCGAAGTTGCAGCGCATTAAATATGTAGGACTAGACCTAGTTGAATGATAGGTAAAACACATAATTAACCACATAAATAGGTATGAAGTGATAATCATAATCAACATGCAACGAATAAAGAACAATCGATATAAAGACAAATCAAAACAGTATATTATTATAAACATGGCTAATACCTAAAGGTATTAGCTGATAGTCATTGTAACAATACACGATATCATAGATGAACGATTAAAGCACGTTGCATGACCTTCTTGGATCCTCTTCTCTTCTGAAAATCGAACTTGGTGGTTAAAGCATACCTTAAATTCGTATTTAGGGTTTGGTATTTATAGAGTCTGGAATTTGGTCGATACGCCGTATTGAAAAAGTTCAATACGGCATATTGGGGTTTCTTAGCATGGGCTCCACGATTATAATATTCGAGAATATTCTTCAATTTCCTTCAATACGACGTATTGATAATTTGGATACAGAGTATTGCCTAATACAGAGTATTGATGTCTTTGAATACGGTGTATTGCCAAATATGGAGTATTGAGGTTTTGGATACGGAGTATTGACCAATACGGAGTATTGAAGTTTTGGATACGGAGTATTAACCAATATGGAGTATTGAGGCATTTGGATATGGAGTATTGGGGTGTTCTCGTCTTGGATGTCTTTGATGAAGTTAAGGCATGGATACGCCGTATCTTCTTGATGAATACATCCTATTCATGTAAAACCAGTTGGCTCTTCTTCGTTAACTAAATTATTATATACGGTGTATCGTTGGTGTGGATATAGCGTATTGTTCAAAGTCAGGCAATGGTCTTTAAGTTCGTCAAAGTCTTGGATATAGCGTTTACTTCTAGAATGATACATCGTATAGGTTGTTAGAATTAGTAGACTTTCTTGAACTCTTCATTTATGCTCCATAATGCGTGCCTTTTCACTAACTTTTACCACATGCTAGATATTTACTACAAATAATGAATACAATCAATTAATTATCAATTCTTATATAAAAGAATGTAAACGAGAAATAAAGACGGGATAAATGATGCTATAAAATAGACGTTATTTGATGTCATCAAATATCCCTTCACTTGAATCCTATTTGTCCTTAAGTAGACTTTAGAAAACTTATGAAAATGTATCCTAACCCTTGTTTAAGACCATATAAATCTTCCTTTATTTTATAAACATGGTTAGGTTTTTCAAAATCAATGAATCTCAGAGGTTGTGCTACGTATACCTCCTCATTGATAAAACCATTTAGGAATGCACTTTTTACGTCTATTTGTAAAAGTTTAAAGTCTAAGGAACAAGCATAGGCTAATAGAATCCTAATAGACTCTAATCTAGCTACCGAGGCATAAGTTTCATCATAATCGATGCCCTCTTGTTGATTATATCCTTGGGCGACTAACATAGCCTTATTACAAGATACAACACCATTCTCGTCTAACTTATTTCTATACACCCACTTAGTTCCTATGATTTTCGTACTCTTAGAGTGTAGTACTAACTCCTAAACATCATTTTCAATGAATATATTTAATTCTTCTTGCATTGCAATTATCCAACTTTCATCCTTTAAGGCTTCATTCACATTCTTAGGTTCTATAGTTGATATAAAACAAAAGAAGTTACCTTGGTTTTGGACTTGGAACCTAAGTGTTATTTGGTTAAGGTTTCCTATGACGTTGCCTAATGGATGGTTCTTAGATTCCTTAATGTTGAGAATTTCATCAACTTCTAAAGTTTCATCCTCAATGTCATTTTCTAGCTTTTTCTTTTCAGTAATCTTAATTGCTTCTTCTTTATCTAATTCATCATCCACCAAGGGTGATGTTTTAGATGGTGGAGGAGTTTCATCTAATGTCACGTTGAGTGATTCTTTGATTTTGATGGTGTGTTTATTTAGGATGATATAGGCTTTGCTATTTTGGGAGTATCCTAGGAAAACACCTTCGTATGAATTTGGGTCAAACTTGGTGAGGTAATCTTTGGTGTTCAGAATGAATCATTTACTTCCAAAAACTTTGAAGTAAAGGTTTCCTATCTCTCAAGAGTTCATATGGTGTTTTTCTTAAGATGGCTCTAATTAGGATTCAGTTGAGGATGTAAGTTGAAGTATCTACGGCATTACACCAAAACTTTTATGGTAACGATTATTCATTCAACATTGTTCTACTCATTTCTTGTAGTGTCCTATTCTTCCTTTCTACCACGCCATTTGATTGTGGAGTGCGTGGAGCCGAGAAGTTATGTGTAATATTGGCATTACAAAACTCTCTAAATTGCACTTCATTATCAAATTCCCTAACGTGGTTCGTCTTAATTGACACTATTGAACATTCTAATTGATTTTGTATTTTCCTACTAAAGATTTCAAATTGCTCGAAAGCCTCAGTTTTATTCTTAAGACATCTTGTCCAAGTATACCTAGAATAGTCATCTTATGAGTAAGGTGTAGAGGTTTCCTTCGTAACTCCATACGGTGGATGGACCAAAAAGATCCATGTGAAGAAGTTCTAAGCATCTAGTCGTTGAGACTATATTCTTAGCTTTATGACTAGCGTGAGCTTGTTCTCTAATATTACAAGCATCACAAAAGTGTTGATCAAACTTAAGCTTAGGTAAATTCCTAACTACTCTATATTATCTATATTAAGAGAGTCATTAGAAATTGTACCTTTGCCAATGATGTTACCACGAAGATTACTACCAAAAATGACATTACCTCTATTGTATGCCTTGTATGTTGAGAAGAGCTTTCGATTTCCCGTCATGTATTTGGAGCATCCGCTATCTTTTATCCATTCGCCGGGCTCCAAATCGATCCCAGTGCATATCTAATTATATAACACGATAACTCAAACATTTGGTCCCCAATATCTTATGGTTCCAAAGTTGTTAGTATTAAACATCCCTTGCATTTGTTGCATTTGATTTGGATGTGGGAATAGAGCACATATTCCCCATGGCATGTAACTTTGAGGTTGGAAGTTATTCCAAGTTACAGGAAAGCCATTTGGACGATTTTGTCGTGCAATATTTCTTTTTGGTTGCGGTGTTTTAGACCAAGGATGAGAATTATTAACTCTTCTAGGAGGTGGAGTTTTTGATCTAAAGTTTGCTTTGGAAAATCCAACTCCGGCCTTTAGAGAAGGTTTATAAAACTGTTTAACCTCGTCATCACTAGCAACGGGAATTTTAACATTGTTAAGCATTATATGTTTTGGTCTAGGACCCAAAATGGATTTTTGAAAAGAAACATATTTTTCATTTTCTGACGAACAAACCCGCTGTCCCTGATTTGCTTTGGGGGGGCGTCTGTGCATTATGGGGGCCGCCCTCAGCAATTGGGGGACCGCCACCAGAGGACGTCTCATTTTAAGATTTCATAAATTTTGTTTCCTTAGTCTCGCTTGTTGATGCTTCAAATGAGTTAAAACCAAGACCCGATTTATCTCTAAAGGGTTTTTGAATACTAAGCATTTCGTTTAGAGAGCGTGTACTCTTTTGAAATTGAGTTAGCTTTAGAGCTTCCTCTTTTAGTTTTTCGTTGTCAATTCTAAGTATTTGACACGTTGTACATTTGAGATCAACTCCCTTGTTTCTCTCGAGTTTAGACAACTTTTCTTTTAAGTCACTAATTACATTTTCTAAACTATTTCTAACAGCTTTTAATCGTTTGTTTTAGTGATTATTTTTAGACTCATTTTGCATAACTTGTCATATTCACTATCTAAAACAATGCCATGTATTGATGAGTTTTCATCCCTAAAGTAAGAGGATTCAAAATGTACCTCGCTAGATGCTTGAGCCATGAGACACGTTTTGTCTTTAGCCTTTTCATCATCTTCCTCACCGCTATTACTCCAAGAACCTCTGACGAAAGCCCTTTCATTCTTGTCCTTTGATGGTTTCGGACATTCTCCGATAAGATGATTTGGGTCTCCGCATCTAAAACACATCCTATCATTTTAACGTTCTTATCGTCTCGACTGCTTTGAAATGTCTTTTTGTCATTCCATGGTTGTCTTACGAACCTTCCTCTTTTCTTGAAGAACTTTTTGAAGTCTCTAATGGCTATGGCGTATTCTTCTTCTTCACTTTCAGAAGTTGAACACTCCTCATCACTAGATTACTTCTTAGCCTTTAAAGCAAGAGATTTTCTTTCTCCTTTAGCTTTGACTATTTTGGAATCTTTATTGATGATCATCTCGTGACTTTAAGGTTCCCGATGAGTTCATTAAGTGATAGTGATGTCAAGTCTTTCGACTCTTCAATCGTCGTGACCTTTGCTCTCCATTTAAGATGTAGAGCCCTAATAAACTTCCTAACATAGTTCTTGCTAGAGTAACCTTCATCAAGAGCTTTTAGACTAGTAATAAAAGTATTAAATCTAGCAAAAGCACTATCTATAGACTCGTCTTCAGAAATGACGAATTGTTCATATTGTTGTACCAAAAGGTCAATCTTGTTATCTTTGACTTGACTATTACCTTGATGGGTGATTAACAAGATTTTCCAAATTTCTTTTGCCGTATTACACATGAAAATTCTTTCATATTCTTTCCTAGGCAAAGCGTTGTAAATAACCATTTTAGCTTGGTTATTTTTCGCGAGTCTCTTTTTGAGATCATCATTTTATTTTTCAAAAGGGACAACCTCATGTAATTCGGTTTTTAGATTTTTGTTGAATAGGTAGAAAATCACCGTTAGTATTAACATGCCAAAGATCAAGATCTTTTGATATCACATATGTTTTGAATCTATTTTTCCAATAATAAAACTACCACTTTCAAAAAGTGGCGGTCTTTGCATAGATTGCCCTTCTAGATATTTGTTGGAATCGGTAGATCAATCCAATCTTTAAAATACAATATATTTTAAAAATATTAAGTGACCTTGGCTTCTAATAGCAATTATGAAAACTAGAAGCGGGGTTGAATAGTTTACCTGTTAATTTACTTTTTAAAACTTTTTTGTAAAAGCGTTTGATTCGAGTATATGTGATATCAACCAACGATATGAACAACCAATATATCTAACTACTTGTAACTCAATCACGACACAAACAATAAATAAGGAACATAAATAAAAGATAAGAGATAGAACAATCAAACCACAACACCGAGAGTTATAGTAATTCGGCTATGAAGCTCTTCTTCGCCCTACTCCACTCCGCGAGTATTCGACTCGAGATTTCACTATGTCAACAAGATCCCTTCAGGCGGAGAAAACCGTTTACACGTTGCTTATGTTGTTTTCTGACACTAAGCTAAGTGTCGAGTCCTAATCTTAGCTAGAACCAATCTACACCTTCACTGACGTATTTTAAGGACTAAAATACTAACCAACATACAATCTACCTGGTGTGCTGTTGTGTAGGGTCTATTTATTGATTACCAAGTTTTAAATTTATATTTAGCCGACTTATCCTAGAACAACACTTTAACGGGCAGTGTACCCGATCGGGTGAAGTTTTGTGGTAAGTAGGGTGTCAAACACTAAGAGCGAGGTCGTCAACCTTATATTCTATCAGTATTTTAATTACTCTAATCAAGTTAATTCTAATTACCTGTTAAACCTATGCTAAACCTAGTTCTAATGGTAATGGGGGGTTTTCATCCTAAGAGACTGACACAGGTTTTATGGTGACAATAATCAATTCTAAACACAGTAAACATGCAAGAAAACAATCAGAAGATAAAAGAGCGATACAAGCCAAATAATAGAAAAATGTATTAGCCAAATTAAATCTGATTAAATGTTGGTTTGTTTTTTTAGTGCAATGATTTCTTATCTCGAAGCGTCATATCATTCTTAAGACTTAGGCGGGACATCATCCTAAGACCTAGACACGTTGAATCCTGTCATAATTAACGTATCCGCATAAAGCATCCTTTTAGTTTAATTATAATCTATCTAGGGATTAAAGCAATGGTGATCTTGTTAAACCCTAGCCCATCCGGACTTTACCCACTTACTATTTGACGGTATTTTATTTACTGGTAGTTCATTGTTCAAGTCTTTATCAATTAATTAAGAACAAACTTGTTGAAACATTATGGGTCACCTGCCGGTCCAACTAAGCTCATAATTTAAAGACAAAGATAGAACATTATTTGTGATCCTATTGGTCCAGTAATATAAAACACGATATGGAGAGCTATCCCAGTATCTAGTTGACTTATTAGGCGTAACTAAACCCATTTGAATGATAGGTCGCATATTCAAACACGTAGACAAGTATCATGTGATAAACTTAATTAAACTTTCAATGATAAATTAAGAAATCGAATTTAAAATAAACCAAACATTAAATCTTCATTAAGATGGCTAATACCCAAGGGTATTAGCCCATAACCATTGTAATTATACAAGCTTGATCAAATAACCAAGGTAAACTAAATATTTTACCGAACAATACCAAAAATTAAATGATTACAAGAGTATAGGAATTACACGGTGTCTTCTATGGAATCGTGATCGATGCTTGACCTTTGGTTGCTCTTCTTTTCTTCAGAAAATCATCTTTTATGTGTATGGTATAGAGAATATGATTTTGCACACTGAAAACTCGTTTTTGAGTCTTCTATTTATAGTGTCTAAAAAAGACTGGATACGCCATATTGAATGAAGTCAATATGGCGTATAGGGGTGTTTTCCTTGGAGTGCTCGCTAAGTTTATAATCAATAAGATATAACTTCCCAAATTATATTTATTCACCAAATCTCTGAATGTCTATCCAGCTGGATACGGCATATGAAGGAACATGGTTACGCCATATTAGGAAGTGAGAATGTGCGTTTTCTTGTGAAGTCCAGGCGCGGATACGCCGTATCTTCTTTTGTGGATACAGCGTATTGAGTAGAAATAAGCAATCTTTAAATATCATCGTTTAAGCTCAAAAAAGTGCGCCTTTTAGCATGTCTTCACAAATCACTCCGTAATTACTGCAATTTACAACTTTAAGCAATTAAGTAACGATTCTTGCAATAATTATATAAAATTGGATAACTTATTCAGGATAAATGATGGTATAAATGTAACGTTATTTGATGTCATCAAATATAACCCCACTTGAATTCTACTTGTCCTCAAGTAGACTCTAGATTTTATTGAAAATGTATCCCAACCGAAGTTAAGGATTTTTCCGTTCAACATTTCTTTTGTTTAATCACCTGTACAAGACCAAGCACCTCACGAAATATGGAAATGAAAACACTCAAATCACTCAAATAATCTAGGGTGTAACATTTAATTGGTATGCTCATTTTCTCAGTCATGATTAGTTTCATATCATATGCTTGGCAAGGATACACATCTTCACCACTAGAGCTAAGGAGAAACAAGTCAAAAGGTAAATTGGGTTTTTATTAGAAGGCTAAGGGTTGATCATTCTAACAATCTTTCACACACCACAATGCACTGAATCATACATACATGGCCATAACGACGGAATAGACATGTACAATTCGATCACATCCTCATTCAAGTTTAACCAAGGGTTAAGATGAAGAACGATATAGGGTAGGGATCTTATAACTTTCACCAAAAGTAATAAACAAACAAGGTTGGCCTTGAATCACACAGCATAAAAGCCGTGAAACGTATGAAATAGACATCATGACTCGACACTCAACCTCGTTCGAGTAAAACCTAAGTTTTAATGTGCTATGAAAGTGAAAGTAAATTGTTGTTTAAAAAAAAGTTCAACAAAACAATAGATTAAGCCTTGGACAAATAAGGTAGTTGCTAGAAATTTTCCTCTGACCGTGTTCCAGATAAAGACTCAAAATATAAATATATACACCATGAACATAAGAAATGAACAAAGACAACCTAAGTTGGCCATACCCATAATCGGTCGAGCATCCCAAACACTAATCTTAACAAGCTTTTACAAAAGTGGTGATATCGGCCACTTTATACAAAACTATACATTGTTGATTTTTATCCACATATCAAACGATAATCGATCCTTCCAAGTATTTCATCAATTTAAGTTTAGCGAACCGACTATCAATCATCCTCCTCTTTTTGATGCATTTTCTATTTTTCTATTTTTTTACCATAAACCTCGGTGCAATTTCATCGTCTTCACAATCATAATTCATCCGGATAAATCTTCCCTTAACACTTCATCTCGAACAAATACTAATCGTGAAAGTAGAAAAATACACACGAGCTACATATTTTCCCATTGCATTGTGCAATTTCCCGACCATAACAGAGATAGAAAATTTCACTTTGACACAGGAAATACAAAACTTTACACAAAAGCAACTAGAAACTTTGATTAAGCATGCTTAATCTACAGGGTAGGCTAAGGTGTAAATGTGTAATGAAATAGACATATGGTGTGAAAAAGACAGGAATGGCTCAACAGGTTTTTCTAGGGATCGTAACCTATAATAAAGATAAAACAAGGGGATACACCTGGGTTTAACTAACCAGTGTAAGTTGAGTTAATTTTAACAACATATAGGCTTTTTTTGTGTATTCCTACAAATTTACCAGTTAAAAATGTTTTTCCATCTAAGTCCATAGTACTCATCCGTTTTGGTCTCGAGGTGATATACCAAGCCAAGAATCTAAATCTACTACATCAATCATCACCGGCACACTCAACATTTTTTGTGGAATTTAGTAAATGTATAGAAACGGAAATAGGCTTATTAACAGTGCCTCGTGGTCATGTAACTAGTAATTTTTTACAAAATTATGCTAGAAAAAAAATTAAATTTGGCATAATTTAATCTATAGCATAATTAATTAGTAAAAGAAAGAAAAGTACTGCGTTTATATTTCTCCATCCCCCACTTAAAATTATACAACGTCTTGTTGAAAGATAAAACAGTTAAAGAAAACGGGAACTAGAATTAGAACGATGAACTCCCTATATGTTGCTTGCTCGGGATGATTCTCACAATGTATAAGTTCTGAGCAAAGTGTGTTGACGAGGCGTTAAATGCTCGTACGATTTCGACACACGTCTTTTTAAGAAAGTAATAACCATATCATCGATTTCTTTACAGCAAGTCCTGCATTAAAGTTTAGTAAACAAAAAGTGCAATTCCCTATATCATTACACAATGGTTACAATATAGGAAAACAATTAAACAAATGTACAGAGGTTAATACGTCGTATCCCAACCCAAGGATATCCTATTGCATCCTTAAAAACAATGTTTTTAAAGTTTTGCAAAATAAAAGACTGATAACGTCTAACAGTATTTCGATTATGGCGTATCCATAAGGTTCATACGGCCGTATTGAGTGTCTGGGAAGACAGACACCAATGAAAACAATTAAAATTACAATTCAACCAATTAAAACAACCGGGATGTCTCCCGGTAAGCACTTATTCTTCAGCTAGTCCTTTAATTAAGACATTTTTATTTCCCTCCTTGCTTCATTCATCGATCATGATAGAATGATCGCTCGCACTTTGTCCCCGTGAGTGAATCTCTCCATAATCTATTTGCATGACACATTTTTTTCAAAAATGGCATGCCGAGCACATACACCACATTATTATATCGATAATCGACTTGATATGAAAATCCTGAAAACTAGAAAAAGATCCCACAGTAATTAAGCTATGTCAATCAAAGTCCTGGATACAATCTTCCCTCATAGATCACCCTTTGTCTTTAATTATAGAATTATAAAAACGTTTAGTCATGATATTAATGGACAAGGAAGGGAGAAAATCAGCATTAACATGTCTATACCCAATCATACAAGAAAATTTCATTTTGTAACAACTTTTATAAGTAGGCTCATTGATAAAATCAAGGGTTGGCTCAAAATCATCTTGATTCATTCTAGGTTCTAGAGGCATATCCAAATCATTTAATTCAATATAATTACCATAGAGTGGGTCGAATGATTCATTAATAGCCTCTCCTACAAACTCAGTTTTGGAATCAAGATCCGTTCTTTCTTTTACCATATAGACCCTTCTAATTATGCTAGTAGCTGGTTTAATACTTTTGAAAACAAGTTTCTCTTCCCCAACCCTTAAAGTAATTTTTCTTTTGAAAACATCTATCTTGGCATGAGCGGTAGATAAGAATGGTCGTCCGAGGATCAAAGGGACATCGTCATCCTCGGGTATGTCCAAGATAACAAAGTCTATGGGGAAAATAAATTTACCAATTCTAACTAGCACGTTTTCAGCAATACCCCTTGGATGTTTAATTGTTCTGTCAGCCAGTTCAATAGTTAACCTAGTGTGAGCTAAATCACCTAGACCAAGGTTGGAGTAGGTAGAGAATGGCATAACACTAACACTTGCTCCTAGGTCAACAAGGGCTTTATCAAAACAAATATTATGAATAAAACAAGGTAGAGTAAAACTCCTTGGGTCTTTTTCTTTCTAAGGAAAGGTGTGATCATAGGTTTCTAGAATCTTAGCTTCACGTACCTCCTTCCAATCATCACAGCAGTAACCATGTAGTCGACTAGGAAATGGAACTGTTTCAGAAAATAAGCTATTGTATTGTGCGTCTGATACGGTGTATGGTCCTGATCCGATACGGCGTATCACAGATGAATCAGCTTTAGCAGTTGAGATCGATTTTACATGTTCCCTTGGGTTTGGTTTTGTTGAGCCAGGAAATCCTTCGATTCCTCTTTCTTGTAAGACTTTGCTCATTTGACCAATTTGAATTTCCAAGGTCTTAATCGATGCTCCTTGATTTCTTATAGCTTCATTGGTAGAAGCTCGAATCTCCTTGATTATGTTCAAGTTCTCTTCGTGTCTCTTTGCTGACTCAGCCATGAATTTGGTTAGTGATTCCTCCAAAGTTTGTCTTTGATTAGGGTACGAAGAACTTTCGTTGTTGCGTTGGTAGAATCCTGGCCCTGTTGCTCTATACTGTCCTCTAGGTTGATAGGGTGCTCCAAACTGTGTGTAGTAAGCCTCTTCAAGAGTTTTCCCTTCTTCCTTGAGTGGACAGTCCTTTGTGTAGTGTGGTCCTTTGCATAGTTCGCATCCGACCTGAGCAGCGTATACTTTCTTGTTGACTTTCTTAATTTCTCTCCTAAGGTTGTTGAGCTGAGCTTGTATAGCAGCTAGTTCGTTAGAAGTTTCAGTACTTTTGGCTTTTAAGGATGTTTCGTTGTGCCATTTCTAAGAGTATTCGGCCATTTCTTGGATGAATACTTTTGCATCAGCAGCAGTTTTAGTGGGAATGGCACCTTTAGAGTCAAGGATTTGTCTAGTAGGAACATCGAGCCCATTATAAAACAAGATTACTTCCCGCATATCAGTCAAATAATACTGGAGACATTTCATCAAGAGTTCTTTAAATCTTTCCCAAGCTCAGAAAAGGCTTTCGTTCGGTTCTTGCTGAAAGTTGTTAATTTCCTCCATTATTTTTGTCATAATTTTTGTAGTTTCTTATTCTTCGATGTTAGAAAATAAATTAGACTTTGGTGAATTCGACTCCACAATACTAGGTGTTTCGAAAAGCCTCCTTTTTGAGCGAAATACTTTTTCTGGGTTTTCAAAAGGTGTAATTAGTTCCTTAGTTGAACTCCTTGTCATGCATCACCTAAAACAGAGGAT